>JAAEAF010014429.1:0-260503 GCA_011037195.1 Triatoma infestans | reverse complement strand
TACCACTTTACTTAGTGGTGTTTTTACGTTTTTGCAATTCTCAAAAATGCCTCCAACGATTTTCTTCAAACTTGGTATATCATCTACACATACAAAGAGCGACAACTTTTATTCGAAACGTTTCTCTGGGCAAATTCATTTAAGGCCACTGATGGAGGAGGGTGGGGTTCGATATTGGGTTTTCATTAGTTATTGGGTTAGGTTTCCATCTACAGTGCAATTTCAGTGTATTAGACAATTATCACAACTAAATAATCAGATTTAACTATGTTGTTGAAATTCCGAGCTTGAAACAATTATGATAACCGAAAGTGCGTTTACTTTACCACTTCACTTAATGATTTATTCTCTTTGTTGCATTGTTCTCACAACTGGCTCCGACGATTTTCTTCACGCTACCAATATAAACTCGCCATGCAAACATCTACAACTTTTATTTAAACCATTTCTCTGGCAACATTCTTCAAATGACGCTTTTAGGGGAGGCCTTGGCTTATGTTTTCCTCTAAAGTGCTCTCACAGTTGATTATACCATTCTAGCATCCAGCATAATTACATAGCACTACATCGGTGGCTGAACTTCCGAGTTTCAAGACAATTAGTACACCGGAAGTGCGCCTTTACTAAACAGAGCAGTTTTTCCCGCTTTCGACGGATTTCATTACATTTGGTACACAAATTATAAAATTTGTTACTTCTACTCTTGAGAACTGGAGTAAGAGAAAGTTGTGTGAGTGTTTCACACCAGATTTTTTTTTTATACAAACATTTTTTGAACTATTAGAAGTTGTCTTTGTTTAACTCAATTTCAATTTATATATATTTATAAACAAATAAAGATTGAATAGTTGGATTAAAGTATGTACTTTCTATACTTCAGATTACATATATAAAGTATTGTCCATTTTTTTCCAGACGTGCCTAACTTCCAACTCTAAATTAGGTATAATAGAAGTGGGCAATATTTTTCTAATAAACACAAATTTAGTAGCTATCCATTCCAAACCAACCTACAACCGATTTCATTTTTGTATGACAGATCTATCTCAGTCTTTAACCCGAATTCTAAGGCACTTAAGATCTAATCACATAAATATTCCCCAATACACTATAAAATAAGTTTTTCTATAAAAGTGATTTGTTATAAGTGTACGAAAAGCTCAGAATCCTAATCTGTAAAGTTACATCTGCAATTAACCGAGTTTCTTCAGACTTGAAATTCAATCAATGCATTTAATCTACCTTAGTATTAATAGAAGGTACAAGTGATGTGTCAATGGTATTGAAGTGTCATTGTGGAGAGTGGAGTCTGAAGTGTCATTGTGCTTTAAAGAAAATCGTTGCAGTATTTTAGAGAAAGGCACGAAAACCTGACAAAAACTATTCAATCAAGTAGCATTTGCCGTTGACGGTTTTTCAACAGAAACCTTTGTGCCTTGAATACAATGGTGGTGCCATACGTCTATGCCGTCGCAGGGAAGAACTCAAAACATACATTTTCAATGAAAAATAAAAATAATACAATAGAAAGAAAGGATAAAATAAATTCCGGCCCATTTTATGCCTCACACCTAATTATTGTATCAATTTACAGTATTAAAGTTTCACAATTGATTAATTGAAACGCAAAAAACATTCCTTAATCAAATAAAAAAACATTGTAAACACACATGTACAATGGCTGATGCAAGAATATGAAGGAATGTCTCTTTAAAAATAGTTTGTCAAGAATTTGTGTTAGCCAATAAGGTCATGATGACTTTTTCTTTCGTATTAAAAAAATAAAAACAAAAAAAATCATTCAATTTTTATTTAATCTATTCTTCATTGAACAGAACATATCCCTATATCTTTCTGTTTTGTAAAGTAGTTGAGACCTCTCCTTATTCTTCTTGGAAACATAAATTAGCAGAGCATAAATTTATTTAATTTGCTTCCATATAACGTTGGATATACGCCGAATTTTTATTTTATTTATATTTCTATGATTACCCAGATAGTTTTTTAAGCAGACGAAAATGTAAAACATCCAAAATGTATTACAAGAATTTATTAACTTTTTAAAACCATTTCTCTTTTTATTTTTTTTGAAATCTTCAACATTTAGCCTTCATCGAAAAGTTACAGTTTTTAAAAATAAATTTGATTTTTTGCTATTAATATTTGGTTTATTTACTGAAAATCCGACTACGACGATTTTTTTTTTTTATTAACTACAAGCATATAGGTCCTTAACATTTTGGTATGAAAGCTGACTTTTAGGAGGAGCTGCATAGTTAAGCATGTTCCTTTTCATTAAAATGAACGCTTCTAACAAGCAAATATCATTAAGATCCCCTCAAAAACATTGCTAGAAATTTCAAATGTGAAGAAAATAGATTAATGGAAATTAACTTCCACCGAATAGGAATTGTCAGTTTTTTATGATTTTCTTGAAAATGGCATCAATGGAAAAGTGGAATGCAAGCTGCACATTTATAAAAAAAAAAACTTTTTTTGGAAATGATTTTTTTTGAGAGAGAGTTTAAACAGTGGATTTTTCAGTTTTTTTTGTTGTTTTTTTTACGATTTTCTTTAAACACATATAAGGAGCTACAACTTTTATTTGAAACATTTTGCCAGGAAAATTCATTTAAGAAGAGTTAAGCGAAAAACTTATATGGTAACCTTACAAAAATGTCTATTAGATAGTATATAATCACTTGGAATGATTGTGTAGGTGTAGATAGATAATCACTAGACATTTTTGTGTGAAATACGTTTCCTCACAAACGTAAGCAAAAGTTCGATGACCCTTAGTTAAATTTCCGTAGCTTATCACTGCTTATATCTATTTTAATTTGAAAAAGTTTAACGTACAAAGTATGTTAAACTAAACAATCTGTATATACCTTAAAGCTCTTTCCCTCCAAACATTTAGTTATTACTACAGTTAAATTTTATAATTTTTATGCTATTTTTTTTTTAAAGAGTATTTTGGAGTAGAGGAATATTACAAACAGGATGTGCAATAAATATTCTATTACTTTTAGGGGGAGCTGGACATCATGCTGGCAACGATACCAGACATAAAAAGTGTCGTAAAGATGAGGATATAGACTACATTATATAATCTTGCCAAAAGATGGTAGCAGTCATATTCAAAGAAGAGTTGGCCCAGTGTCCAGAGTACTAGTATATATATATTTTGTAAATAGGTAAGCCATTTTGATAATTATACTATACGCAGAACGTTGTGTAAATTATTTTTAGAATCTACATATTATGACACATAATACAAGGATAATAAATAGGTCCTTTAGTAGATGTAACTTTCATAGTTTGATATTAGATAATTAGTATTGTTATTTTTCATGATGTATTAGCGTAAAGTTTTCAATTATTTTGAGGTCCCATGAGTACGAAAAATTCTTTACCAATATTAAGAATTATATTTGTGTGTAAATATACAATTGAATTAGGAGATAGGAACTTTATGGTTCCATTTAGGTTTTGATTTGTTTCTAATTTATTTTATTTTATGTTTCTATTTCTGTTATTTTCCATTTAAAATTTCCTCACTAGTATTTCTTTATTTGTTACTGTTTGCTTTTTGTATTAATTAGTAACTTTATATATTGGTAAATCTTCTTAATAAATAAAATGTTGAAATTGAATTTTTTACTTGAAATACTGAAACACAATCCAATGTTTCAGTGTTTGGATGCACATATAAAATGATGCATTTGCTTTCACTTTCGTACAGTCAAAGCCATCTAGCGGTGAGTTGTGCAATATCCTTTCTGCCCTTTTATCAATAAGGTACTCACGCATTGATTTTAAGCAATAAAATTGATATTCAATTAATGAGGATTAAACATTTTTTTAATTGTTGTTTATTTAAATGGATTTAAAGTACCTCCTGTATCTTTATAAGTTCAACGAGAAAGTCATACTGTAAAGTTTATTTGGTAAAAATGTGTACATTAATCTTTCGGCGATTACTTTAACACAAATTATGTAGATTAATTATTTATTTAGTTAAACAATTTTAATACTAGGTGTTTTTTAACGAGAATTATTACTAGGTTTTCAGGTAAATTATTATTGAGAATATGTATTTTAACAAATAGTTTGACAATTATTACCCAATATTATTTACACATGTTATTACTATTATTATTGTAATTTAACAATCGAAACAATACGTAGATTTACTTGGAAATAAAAAGGAGGATAAACATTTACGTCAAACCATCCTTATATCTCTTTTACACGGGTGAATAACATTATACCATCCGATTCTACTAAATAACTGACTCATTAAGATGTTTTTTCTATTTGTTTTATTGAATAGAATAAACTTTTCAATTGTTTATATTGTTTTACATATATTTTTTATGTAAGTCTAAAATCCATTTTTTATCCACTAAAATTAAAAGGTTTGTTCACGAGTGATTTTTTTAAGATTTTGTGAGATTAAGAGGCAGATTGGAATTTTTGTATGCGGAACTACTCCCACCTTTCCCTCAGAAAAAGGTATGATGAGAAACTTTGAAACATTTAACTGCAAAATGCCAAATTCTCTTCAATGTTGGCGCTTGCACTAAATTTTTCCGTCAGTTTGTCCTTAATATTATGCTGAATATAGTGAACAGTACATTGTATTGAAATGCAAGTTTCCCCGATATTTACTTTCGCTGTCGCATAATATATAAAGGGCAGGGCCTTTCAGTTAGTCATTTCATCCGTAAAAGTAATAATCTGGGATATAGAAATGAAAGAGGTTAAGATAATTTGTTTTATAGCTCTTAAAGTAAACATTACAATAATAGCAATGTTACAATGTTTAGTTGGGCTGGCCGTAAAAATGGTGGTGGATATTTTGCTTGTATACCTGAGCGCCCTTATGTGGAGCGGTCTATGTCAAAACCATGGAGGCTTGGGCAAATTTAAATTTCAACTAACTGTCAAAACTTCCTCCAATACCCCACTAAAATTAATTTTTTCAGTAAAATGTTTCAAATAAAAGTGATATATTTCCTATCTATGCAGCAAGTATTCCAAGTTTTGATGCAAATCGTTGTATCTCTTTTGGAGAAAATGCCAAATAACTCGCACAACAAACATTCTCAAAAATGGCACTTCCGATTACCCGATTTTCTTCAAATTTGGAATATAATAATGCTTCTAAATATGAAATAATATTATGTAGATGGTAAAACCATAGTATATTATATTGAAGTGGTAATTTGGAGGAATGCATAACGCTACTGTTCCCTCAGCACCCCCCAAATCAATATTCCTAGGAAAAATGTTACAAATAAAAGTGATAGGTATTTATGATATTATGTGATAGTATACGAAGTTTAAAGAAAACCATGAATAACTGAAAGTCGCACTTCCAGTTGATGGATTTTGCCCGAAAACTTCGTGGGTGCCTTGTGGTGCGGTGATAGTACCTAAACGGAATACTAAAGTTTGAGGCCTCCTGAGACTTTTCGTTTTGGAGATATTCTGTTCACAAGCATACGCAGATCATTCGCTAAAAACATTTTATTTGTATTCAGGAGATGATCTCAAAACATGTATTTCCGGATTAATTTCTAAAATCTGGGCCGATTGCAATACTTTCCCTTCCAGGAGTAAGAGAAAGTGAAAGTAGGTTTCTTTTTCTTTTGGTAAAATTGTAATATCCCAAGGGTCCAGAGAATTAAGTCAAGCAATCCCATTTGTGCGAAAAGAAGATTTGAGGACTATATGGGATTATGAAAGCATGGGGAGGAGGGGCTATTACGACATCCCTGACGGAAACAGGTCTATTTTAAGCCCTGGTCCTGAGGGAGCCAACTTCAGCATCATGTAACAGAAGGAATTATTGCATTCTGTATAGACTATTCAAATTATATTCTATGGTTAGCATACTGGACTACCCACAAGGAGGTCCCGGGTTCGAATCCAACTGTGCTATCCTTAGATTTTTTTCTTCCTAGGAGCCTCTACAGCTCACTGTTCGGTGATGGACAGTGCTGTCTGTAACGAGAGAACACTGTCCGGAGGCCGGCAGTCACACTGAGGCTCCGGGCGCCAATGACCATAGATGTTGAGGCGCCTTAAATTAAAAAAAAAATTATACTCTAAATTGAATCTTGCATTTAATTCCCTTTAATTTAATTCCTTTTAAATTCCTTTTCCTTTTAAATTTAATTCTATTTCACTTTCTCCTGTTCCTAATAAGTGTGAGTATTCTGATCGTGTCAAATTTTCGATGTTGAGTTTTCACTAGAAATACATGTTTTAAGGTTCCCTGCGGACGAAAAAAAGGTTATTAGCGAATGATCTGTGTGGGTGTGTGTGTTTGAACAGAATATCTTGAAAACTAAAAGTAGCAGGAAAATTCGAACTTGATATTCCATTTAGACACTGTCACCGCATTAGACACGAAAATTTCGAGTAAATTTCTTTCACCGGAAGTGCGACTTTACTCATGATTTTCTCAGTTTTCATGATTTTCTCGAAAACAGCTCCAACGATTTTTTTTAGTTTTTATACTATCTGCACCCATAATCACCTTTTATGTGGAACATTTTCCTTGGAAAATTGTTTTATTGGGGAGTTCTGGGGGAACAATAGCGGTTTTGCTTGCCTGTAAAGTACCACTTCAGTATAATATACGGTTGTACCACCTATAGAATATTAATATATATTAGAAGCATTTTTAGAATGCCAAATGTAAAGAAAATCGGTTAACGGGAAGTGCGACTTAGACAGGGTAGGTTTTTGAGTTATTGGAATTATTTTGGAACGATTATAGTGATTTCCTTTAAACTTGGTACGCTAACTGCACAGTTTTGAAACATTTTTCAAAATAAAAAATCTGGTGTGAAACACTCACACAACTTTCTCTTACTCCAGTTTTCAAAATTGAAATAAACAAATTTTATAATTAGTGTACCACATTTTTCTGAAATTCGTCGAAAACTGGAAAACTATTCAGTAAAAGCGCACTTCCGGTTTATTAATTTTCTTGAAACTCGGATTTGGCCATCTATTTATTTCTAATTAATTTTGTTTGGATGATAGAATTGTATAATTAACTATGATAGCACTTTAGAGAAAAAACATAACCCCACCCCTCCCCTCAAAGTGCCCTTAAATGAATTTTCCCAGAGAAATGTTTTAAATAAAACATGTATATTTTTGTATGTTTGTAAGTTTCAAGAAAATCGTTCCATTTTTGAGAAAATTGCGAAAAAGTGAAAAAAATCATTTAGTAAAATGGTACGGTTGAAGAATTTTGAAGATAACGTACAGACAGATCCCATGGTGATAGCTAGTTACGGAATATCAAGTTTCAACTTTCTATGGTTTTTGAGCTATGCTGTTCACATACACAGGCACACAACACACACAGACCATTTGCTAAAAACCACTTTTTTGGACACAGGGGACCTCAAAGCGGATATTTCCGGTGAAAACTTGATATCGAAAATTTGACACGTTTTCTAGGAGTAAGAGAAAGTAAAAATTGTGTGGATTTTGTGGCGTTAAATTTCAAATGTTTTGTTTAGTTTTTGAGGGCTGTTAGAAACTAATATATGGACATTAATATCTACATTTGGCTAGCAATTGCTTCAAACTGCCAGTATATTGGTCGAAAAACAGCCCTGTCTTTTCCAATTTAACATGTGAATTTAATCTCGTGCACTTCTTTTTCTTGTTTCTTCTTCATTCTTGCAGAGATAAGGGAATCTTGAGAGTTACGGCTCTTGTTCTTAATCTTTTGGCCTATGTTTTTGATGCGCTCTATTGGGCCAGAATAGAATCACTTCTCTATTTGCCAAGGTTAGTAGATAGTTGTGGTGGTGGTTGGTTCCGCAGAGCTGGAAAGCATCAGAGGCATTTTGAAGCAGGCTACCACGGAAAATGTCTCTGATTAGTAGATAGTACTTATCCCTCCATCACATGTTATGTATGTTGGTGTAAATATGTTACGTTATATTAGGATAAATATGTAAAATTTGAGTTTAAAGAAAATTTGCTATTTTTTTTGTAATATAATTTTACTAACTATATATAAATTGTACATAATAAAGAAAGTCGTTTGAGGGTTTCGTATCACACATTTTTATTAATTATTCTGCAAAAATTTTAATTTGCAAATCTTTTCATAAATTAAAATGATTAGTGATGAAATATGAAATATTATTTTCAATGAAAGTAATTTTTTAAAAAAAAGAAAAGAAATAAAATTGTGACTGTGAATGGATTCTTATCTTTAAATCATTCCTATATTGGTTGATACAGCTGTATAATCTCGAAAATATTATTAATTTGAGATTATTCCAATAAGATTATGTTTAGTTAAGAAAATAGTAAGATAATATTATTGATCGGACGTTTACATTTATTGCTGATCAATCTATTGACACCGCATTGATCTCTCTTATTATTTTTTTATCTCTAGAAAAATTGTAGGCTTTAAAAATTATATTTTTGCTACCAGTTATTTATAATCAATATTATAAAATTTTCCTATGAGCCGACCTTTTATTTATGTAAATCTAGAAGTAAATTTCAATATAGTTGTTTTCCTCGAATTTTCCTATATCTAGCCGGTTCTTCAGGAATTTGTGTTCCTGCGTGTATTCCAGCTTAACAAAAGCACTAACACTTGACTCATTCAGCTCTCACACAAAACAGATGGCCTGTACTGTAGAGGTAGTTGCTGTGTTCAGTATACCTTTATTGTAAGGGTTATATTCAGTGTGGGATACTGTATATCTTCACTAGAAAACATTAATTTTCAATTATGCTTTAGGAAACGCTAAATGACAATGCGAATCTGTGCTGTTAAATATTTCTAACTTGGAACAGCATTAGAGATATTTCTATGATAGCCTGTTTTATTTAGTGGCCATCGACAGATTTCGGGGCGTTCGCCCATCATGAGGATGTAGATGCTGATGATAAAACATTGTGATTAACACAGATTTGCTCAAAGTAAAGTCAGTTTTTGAGAAAACTGCAGGAAGCTCAAACTTGGGAATTCCATTTTGGTACTAGCACCGCATCAGTTATGAAGATTTCGGGCAAAATCCATCAACTGAATGGTATTTTTTAGTTTTTCGCAATTTTCTCGAAAAAGGCTCCAATAATTTTCTTTAAACTTGGTATACTATCTACACACACGAATACCTATCACTTTTATATGAAACATTTTCCCGGGAAAATTGAATTTTTGGGTGAGTAGTGGGGGAACAGTAAACGTTAAGCTTCCCTAGAAAGTACCAATAGAATAGAATGTATGGTTCTGTCATATATTGAGCCGATTTTTTATTTTTTTTGGAATCTTCTTGGTACGGCTATAACAATTTCCATTAAATTTGGTATGCTACTGCACAGATGCAAAGGTATCACTTTGATTTGAAACATTAAAAAAAAAATTGAATATTTGTGAGGAATTTGTGGCGTTTAATTGTTATGTGCAGTTAGTTAAGTGTTTTTGGTGGGACAAAATATAAGCTTCTCTTCTTGCCATGCTTAGTAGGAAGGTACTTAATCCCCCTACCACCTCTGTATTTATGTTAGGATAAATATGTAAAATTTGAGAAAAAAATTGAAAGAAAATTTTGTCATTTTAAATGTAATTGTATTAACAGAAGAAAGAGAAAGCTGTGTGAGTGTTTCACACCAGATTTTTTTTTATATTGCAAGCAAAATCACTTCTTATAAGATTTTATCTAGTACTGTTTGATTTAGGTTCATACTTGTTCGTTTGTAACCATTTGTTTATGTTTGAAACATATGCATTCCATCCACTATTTTAAACAATGTTTGCGAACAGTTTTTAAACAAGTTTTCACACATATTAGTATCTATGTTTGAAGGCAATATATATAGTGGTATATAAATATGCACTGCTTAAGAAATTGATAAATTAAAATAAATAATGTAATAAATAAACATTCCCTTCCCGATATTTTTTGCATTGTTTTAGATTTTTTTTCTTGACATTATCAGTATCACTCCTAATTATCATTACTAATGCACTCACTAATCTCATCTAAAAAGATCAAAGAGTCTTAGAATTTAAGAAAAAAATAAATAAATAAGGTTCTTCCAAGAATTCTAGAAATTATTCCTTAGACCTGTCATCTGGTAATATCTTTTAATGTTTCAGTTTGCAAAGAAGTATTGCGATCAATTGTTTTGGAAAGAAGTGTTTTCAAATTTGAATTTTCAATGGAAGGAGACATTTGAGGCCACATTTTTTTGTGATCGTTATAGTCGTTATCCAGAAAATTAAAAAAAAAATCTGATGTGAAACAATCACACAACTTTCTCTTACTCCAGTTTTCAAAATTGAAATTGACAAATTTTAGACTTAGTTCACCATATTTAATGAAATTCTTCCGAGTTCGTCCAAATTCGTCGAAAACTGAAAAACTGTTCAGTAAAAGCGCCCTTTCGGTTTACTAATTTTCTAGAAACTCGGAATTATGGCCATTTATTTATTTCTAATTACATTTGTTTGGATGGTAGAATTGTATAATCAACTACGATAGCACTTTAGAGGAAAATCTAACCCTACCCCAACCCCAAAACTGCCCTTAGATGAATTTTCCTGGAGAAATGTTTCAAATAAATGTTGTAGCTCCTTGTGTGATTTGATATAATAAGTTTCAAAAATACGATAGCACTTTAGAGGAAAACCTAACCCTACCCCATCCCCAAAACTGCCCTTAGATGAATTTTCCTGGAGAAATGTTTCAAATAAATGTTGTAGCTCCTTGTGTGATTTGATATAATAAGTTTCAAGAAAATCGGCGGAGCCGTTTTTGAGAAAATGGCAAAAAAGTAAAAAAAACAACTAGTAAAGTGGTACTTCCGATTGAGGAATTTTGACAGATGACCCACTGTCGGATCCCATGGTGATACCTAAACGGAATATCAAGTTTGAACTTTCTGCAGTTTTTCGTTTTTGAGCTATGCTGTTCACACACACACACACACACACCCACCATTTGCTAAAAACCACTTTTTTGAACTCAGGGGATCTCAAAACGGATATTTCCGGTGAAAACTCGATATCGAAAATTTGACACGATTACAATACTTCCTCTTACTGGGAGTAACAGGAAGTAATAAAAAAACCCTTTTCTATAAAGTTGCATTTCCGGTTAATTTTTGTTTTCAAATTTGGATTTCTACCAAATCTAGTAATGTGAATTTATATTTTATAGATACTTAGGTAGAACCATGCAGCCTACTGATTCTACTTTAGAGAAAATCTCAACGCTACTGAGCCCTCAAGAACCCCTAAAAAATCAATTTTCCTGGATGAAAGTTATAGTTATTAATGAGTATTATGAAGTTTGATAAAGATCGATTGAGCCGCTTTCGAGAAAATCGCGAAGAACTAAAAAAAAAAAAAAAAATCAATACATCAGAGATATTTTCCTTGATAGCCTGTTTTTTTTTTGTGGTCATCGACCGGTTTTGGGCGTTCGCCCATCATCAGGATGTTTTTGTCAAAACAGTGTGATAACATAGACTTGCACAGAGCAAATACAGTTGATGCACTCTGTCAACTAAGTTGAGGGTACCAACCACGGAAAATATCTTTGATGCTTTCCAGCTCTGCAGTACCAACCAACAGCATTCAATACACACTTTCGGTTGATGGATTTTGCCCGAAGCTTTCGTATCAGATGCGGTAGTAGTACTTATTCTACTATTAAGAAATGGGTGCCTGAAAATGCAAAATCTTCAAATTCCTCCAAGAGCTTGCTCCCCCCAAATATGCGGAACCGTATTAGTGAAACGATTGCAAACAATTGGCCTAGGTAGTGGTACGCCGACTCCTTCGACACAGTTTTGGACACAAAGGGGACTAGACGTCCTGCCTATTTTGTGTAAATGACTGGCTACCAAAAATTGTCTAGTCATTACATCTACCACAACTCTCAGTTGTATGTTATTCAGGGAGAGAAGGCATCTATTTTGATATAACACTTTAGAGAGAATCTTTGTACCATCTGCCCCCAGAATTCAATTTACAAAAAAAAAAGAAGTTAAAAATTTTTCAAATAACTTAAAGTTATAGGCCTATTTGTGAGTAGTTTAAAGAGGATCTTTGAAGCAATTTAGCATATAAGTTCCTTAATTGTCCTTCAGCCGCCAATCTTGGCAACCTAAATAAACTTTTTCCTTGTTTTATTCTAGAATAATCTTGGTAATCCCATTTATAATTAAGTACTAGCTGTTAGTTGATGTTTTTACAAAAACCTCATTTCTTGAAAATTTTAATTATTTAAAATGATGATTTTTCTTAAAAACAGTATAACGTCATATGCTTTAATCGGTAACAAACATAATGTTAATGCGTATCTATATAATTTGTCTAAGAAAGAGCGAGATCTTTGGGATTATAATTATAAAGATATATTATTTTTTTTTTTTTAGATGATTACAAGTCGCCCAGAGATCAGTTGCAAATATACCTAGTGATTATCGCCTGTTTACTCTCTTAGTGAATCATCGGATTTAATTTTTTCTGAGAAATTAATTTAGTTGTTTTCGTCTTGAAATGCATAATTAAGAACTAATGATTATTGGTCTTCTATATTTTGTTGTTTTTTAAATGTTTCATTAATCCTCTCAAATATAATAGCTTAAATAATTAATTAATATAACATTCAAAGAAGTGTTACTTATTTATATGTCATACACTAATTGAAAAGTGTAATATGTAAGAAAGTGCGGACCCCAAACTCTGCAAATGTTTTGTTTAAAGTTATATGTGATAATCAATCTAATTTTACACAACTTCAAGTAATGAGTAAATGGTGGGTAAACTGTACAGAGTATTTGATTCAACCATATTTAAAGTCTTATGTACACAATAGTAAAAACAGTTACTATTTTCGGATTATATTATAATTGTTAAACAAAATTATGTGGAATTTCCACTATGCCCAATTTACACATAGGCCTTTGTTGGCTGTGTACAGATGGACAAAGAACTCTAGTCCTAGTTATGGTCAACATACCAATTTCATTATCTCATGTCGGTTTTTCGTTGAAATATCAAAGAAATTGGCTTTACCTCTATTGAAGTGCCTATAATTTAACTTCTTAATTTTCGTTAGAATAGTAATTCTAAATTTTGGTCCCTAAACAACCCTGTGACTGGTGGAAAGCTTAGGCGATTCCAGCTGTGGGGTTGGAGACAATCCGAGCGTCCACGCCGCAGGGACTGGAGAACGTGCTTTGCACGGCCAATCGGGCAATGGCGGCACACACCACGACAAGGCTACACTACATTTAGTCTGCATCCGCCGTGGCAACAATTTCACTCACTCCACATCACAGACACACAAACAGGTCTTCACTTCAGAGAGTCTATTTGGACACTGGAGGACCTGGGGCGGACGTGGGGGAGCGACTTGCACGCTAGAGATTCGTCCAGGTACCTGTATTTGTACGGACCTCGTGAGGAAACAGCATACACCATACAGTTCAATACCACATTTACACATATCTCACTAACACTATAACCCCCCTTTCAACAAACAAATAAACTATGGAAGGACAAATCAATCAAGGCTTTCAGTCCGTGGCAAATGAGGGTGCTAAAATCTCCACGAAGGTCTCCGGTGGTTGAGGAACAAGGCACACCGGTAGTATGACTAAGCATACTAGTTCCGCTAATGTAGTAGATGAAGGTGAGTTTAGTGGGGGCGCATCCTCGAGGCAGGAAACTGCCGGGAACCTCCTGGCTCCTCCTTTGAGAGGCCTGGAGAGGGGTGCCTCCACGGAGAGTTTAAACAAGAGTATTCGAGTGAAACCAAAACAAGGGAGTCCTGCAAAAAGAGGAAGAAGAAGGGTACGGAGGAGACGCCAGAAAGCGTCCCCGAGGCCAAACGCCCGAAAGTGGAGAAGGCTAAGAAGCCACAGGTCGCCGTGGTCAGAGCGGATGATGAAGTTATGACCGAGGACGACGCGGAGCACGTCAGAGCACAACTAGTGAGTGCTCTGGATGACACTGGGAGCAGGAAGGGCACCGCTGACGAAAGCTGGTGGCCACAATTTGAGGAGTCTGGCGAGGTAAGTGAGGGCATGTTCCTCATCACCTGCGGCGACGAGAGGACTAGGGATTGGACAGCCAGACAGGCTGTCACACCCAGAGATGAAATCCACTATGTTATATTGGAGGGAGAGGATATCCCGAAGATGATTCGGGTATCCGTTTGGGTGCCAGGTAAGAGGTGTCCTTTGGAGAGGTTTCTGGAACGCTTGGCGGGGCAAAATCCTGGTCTGCGTACAGATCTTTGAAGAGTTCTCAGCTCCTTTGAGAAGGATAAAGGTATGTGGATGGTCTTCTTCATAGGTCCCCATTCACCCCGGATTCTGGAGGAAAAGGAGTGGAGACCCTATTACGAGTTGACCCGGATCACCTTTAAAAGGAAGGAGGAGAGACATCGAGGCCAGCCTGGCAAGGAGGAGAGCGGAGGGAAGTAGCCTGCTCATGTTCTGTGTCTACCAGTATATCACACACAGGAGCAGGGAAGTTGTGGCGGAGATGGCTGAGGTCATAAGGGACACACCCTTGATGGTAGGTTTAATACAGGAGCCCTATACCATCCGAGGAGGCGTGGCTGGATGGGGTGGTATGGGGTTGAGAACATTTTATGATTGTAGAGCAGACAGGCCCAGGACTTGTGTCCTGGCGTCTAAGCATTTGGAGTGTTCAATGTTAAGAGAGTTTTATTCTAGAGATTTGACGGCAGTTTCGACTAGGATAGGAGAGGCAACAGGCAGGCTGGTTTTGGCGTCGGCCTACCTACCTCAGAGGAGCCACCACCAGGTCAAGCAATGGAGCGTTTGGTGGAGTGGTGCAAAAGGGAGAACCTGCGTCGGCCTACCTACCTCAGAGGAGCCACCACCAGGTCAAGCAATGGAGCGTTTGGTGGAGTGGTGCAAAAGGGAGAACCTGCCGCTGCTGGTCGGATTCGATGCCAACTCGCACAACATGTTGTGGGAAAGCAGCGACACCAACCGGCGACACTGGCGGAGCTTTTGGTAAGTAGAAACCTTTTTCTTTTAAAAAGAGGTAAGAAACCAACCTTTATTATTAGGAATAGGGAAGAAGTGATAGACATTACGGCGGCTTCCAGGTAATTTTTGTCCTGGACGTCCGGCTGGGAGGTTATGGATGACTGGATGTTGTCCGATCATAGAGGTATTAGAATCACCCTGCGTCTTGAGATGGGTGAGGTGAAGAAGTTTCGAAATCCGAGAAGAACTGACTGGGGAAGATTCACCTCGGTCTGGAGGAATGATAGGTTAGGTCCGGGTAGACCGCCAGTTGAGGGGGAGAACCTGGATCAGAGAGTGGATCGGACCACTTGCACGATTGTTCGAGCATATGAGACTTCATGCCCTGAGCATGAAGTATTGCATAGGAAGGTCCAGTGGTGGACGTCCCGACTAACTGTCTTAAATAGACAGATGAGGCGGCTAAGGATGAAGGCTAGGGGGAGTTACGCGGAGGAGGATTGGGAAAGGTTCATTCAGATCAAGCGGGAGTACAAAAGGGAGATTCGGAGAACGAAGAAGGATTCTTGGAGGACCTTCTGCGAAACCCTGGAGGGGGAACAGGAGGTGAACCGGGTCTTTAGGTTTTTAGGCAAGCGCGGGGAGATGTCATTGGACAGTATTAGGGTCGCGTTCATTCCCAAACCGGGGAAGTTGGACTATTTAGACCCTAAAACTTACAGGCCAATCAGCCTTGCGTCCTTCATGCTTAGAGAGGTTGGTGGACCTGTTCTTAATGGAGGAGGAACAGGAGGTGAACCGGGTCTTTAGGTTTTTAGGCAAGAGCGGGGAGATGTCATTGGACAGTATTAGGGTCGCGTTCATTCCCAAACCGGGGAAGTTGGACTATTTAGACCCTAAAGCTTACAGGCCAATCAGCCTTGCGTCCTTCATGTTGAAGGGCTTAGAGAGGTTGGTAGACCTGTTCTTAATGGAGGATTGTGGCATAAAAAGTACCTTTCACGGGAACCAGCATGCCTATTTGGCGGGAAGATCAACGGAGACTGCGCTCCATAATTTGGTGGGGAGAATTGATCATACCTTGGAGTCTAAAGAGTACGCGTTGGGATGCTTCTTCGATATTGAGGGGGCATTTGACAAAGTGGCCCATGATAGAATCAGAGTGTTATTGGAGGAGAGGGGTGTGGATGGGACACTGGTTAGATGGATTGTTAACCTCCTGACTTCGAGGATTGTTTATTCTCGCTTGGGAGCTGCGGAGAAAAGGGTGAAAGCTAGGCTTCCCCAAGGGGAGAAGGGCTTTCCCCAAGGAGGGAGTTTGTCTCCACACCTATGGTGTCTCATCGTCGATGAGCTCCTCTGGGAGATGAAGCGTAGGGGATTTTACCTGCAGATGTACTCTGATGATAGGGTAATCTTAATCACAGGCAGACATCTGAGTGTGGTGTGTGACTTGATGCAGTCGGCGTTGGAGCAGTGGTGCAGGAACCCTACGGTTGTCAACCCGGACAAAAGCTCTTTAGTTCTATTTACTAGGAAGAGGAAACTGGAAGGGCTTAGGAGACCTAAGCTCTTCGGTAAGGAACTGCAAATTTGCAGCGAGGTGAAATACTTGGGGGTCCTCATCAACAATAAGTTGAATTGGCGGGCTCACATTGAGCACGTTTTTGAGAAGGGACAGAAGGTTTTCTGGCAGTGTAGGAGATTAGCGGGCAAGACCTGGGGAGTTAATCCTCGAGGTATCTACTGGATTTACGAGAAGTTGGTGAAGCCAAGTATACTCTATGCCGCAGTGGCATGGTGGTCTGGTTCCTTGGTGGGGAGGAATAGCAAGAAGCTGCAAGGAGTGCAGCGCACGGCCTGTCTGGCTATTACTGGCGCGACGAGAACGACACCGACGGTGGCACTGGAGATGTTGCTGGGGCTAACCCCTCTTCAGTATGTGGCAGTGGTGAGGCGATGAAGGGGTACCTCAGAATGAGGTGTAAGGGAAAATGGGTGAGAACCTTTCGGGGGGATCACACTAGGATCGAGGATGAGATTTGGTGAGTGAACCGATTTCTGCTATCTAAACTTGATGAGACGAGCAAGAAATGGGGTTTTGAGAGGGTTATGAGATCAGTATTGGCAGTATAGGGGATGAAACCTCACGAGGCCACCGGAGCCGGGTAACGGCATTATTCGCTGTTATTCAGATGGCTCTAGGCAGGAGGAGACTGGCCTGTCAGGAGCGGGAGCATGGTTGCAGGAGTTGAATAGAGGGAGTTCGGTGGCCTTGGGTGGTTTGGCCACTGTCTTCCAGTCCGAGGTGGTGGGCATTATTGAATGGCAGGGAGAGGTCAAATAGATGCGGATTTTCTCTGATAGTCAGGCCGCACTGAGGGCTTTGAGTAAGCCGTGGTGGAGTTCGAAACTAGTGGGAGAATGTAGGAGAAGGCTGAATGTTTTGGCTCGGGGGGGTAAGGTGCGTCTCTTTTGGATACCCGGACATGCGGGAATAGAGGGCCGATCAGTTGACTAGGGAGGGATATTGTAAACTGACCGGTAAGCTAACGGGAGAGATTAACTAAGGGAATGATACGGGGGGCATCGGGGGGGTAAAAGCCACATAGGCTTAGGTCCCACGCCATCAGGCACCCGGCACAATAATAATAATAATAATTCTAAATTTTACATTTTCTTTTTCAAACAATATTATGTGTATAGACAAATTGATATAAATAAAAGTAGTACATAGAAAAAGAAAAATTGAAACCTATTGATTGAACATTATTAAAAAATAAATACTTTTCCGTTCATAACTTCTTCTAATACTAACGAAACTGGTTAGTATTATACTGCACGAAACCGGTCTCTTCACACTAGTTGATATTGGTCACAAAGTATAAATGTTTCATACAAAGCATATTTGGTGGCTACTGGTTGAATACAAAATGTTGGCAGCCATGTGGTGTTTAGCCTTGTAAAAGATTTAACTTGAGAACTTTACGATCCTCTCTTCCCACAAACAGATTAGGGGACTAACTTTGAATATCCAACCCAATTCTTAAGCTTTCTTGAGGTAGACAACCTATGATCAGCAAAGAGGAGGAAGTGTTCTTTTTTTTTATCGCGTCTCTTATTGGAATGCAGATTGTCTAGAATCTGGAATCTTCAAAATATAATTTTTCTAACATATGTTTCTTTGAGCTTATTTACTTCTGCTCAATTAACTAGAGTCTTTGAATTTTTTTTTTAACTCTCATAGTTTTCATTTTGGTTACCAGATAAAGGGAAGACTCCAGGAACTGGAAACTTCGAGTAATATATTTATTAACTAAATAAGGTCTCCTCCATCTTATACATCAACAGTCTCCTGTTTGGATCAAGTTTTCTTCGATTGAATCTTTCAGTAATGAACTTTCTCTTTGAGGATGTGTTCAAACAATTTTTGATTTCCTTAATAATAGTGTAGAACTTGATATTTACAAAAAAGATTCGCTTATAATTATGTACACCGTGTGTTACCCGCCCAATCAACAGTACTCAACCGTTAAATAGTTACAGTGTTAGGTGCCAAAAAAAAAAAAGTTAAAATATAATTGGCAAACTTCTACATTTCTTTATATAAAGTGTCTAGATTTTATTTTTACTTAAATTATAAATGTACCATGGACGTCTAGACGATGCTGGCCAGACTGCCTGACGACAGTTTGCGTATTTGGCTCATTTCCATTTTTAATAATTTTAAAATATATAAACCGCGAAAACAAATTTATCAAAAAAAAAAGCTGTAAATTTTATTTATTTTTAAATCTACCTAGTTTTTATTTTGTAAATATATTTTTTATTAATTATTTCTGTTGTAGTATATTTATTTAGTTTAAATAAAAAAAAGAAATAGTAAGATTAATAAAAATATAAAAATAAGAAAATTAATTATAAATTATTTTTCTAAAAATAAATATATGATTAAGTTGGAAAAAGAAATATTCAGGTTAATATTTGCTACCAAAAGTTGTTTTGATCGGTTTTGATTTTTTTTATTTTAAATAACCAAGAAGAACTTAATAAACAAAACCTGGCAACTTTACAGTTCTAATTTTTTTTTCTGCAAATTTATTGAATTAAAAAAGAATTTATATCAAACTTTATAAACATCACAATTTTAGAAAATTATCCAGAGTGCAATCTAATAATAAAAAAAATTATTTTATCTGGTTCAATCATATTTTTATAATATTTTCTCAACTATTTCGTTTTTGAATCATTATTATAGTTAAAAAACTACCGATAGGACGCAGCACTTTACGTCCTTCTTTTTTATAGTTTTTTAAAAATATAATTTCCATTCCTTTATAATTAAGTATATAGCTATTTTTCCTTTCAGCAAATCTCAATTTATTTATTTGAAATCAACATTTGCAGGCCATACCATACAAACAATTTTTGGGGGAAATTTATAATTTATGCAGTTAATATATATAAATAAGTAAATAGGATTAGATATCTTGATGTGAAGAGCGGAGGAGAGATACTACACTCCAATGGTAGCAATCTCTACGGGACCAATTCCGAAGGGCAATCTCGGGGCTATTGGCGATTCAAATGGCGAGGAAGATTGTCAGGGATAGTAGTAGAGGCTAGAGATTGTACAAATTGGATTTGAACAATGAGAAAGAGCGGTATGTTATTTGAGATATTTTATCTTGGCAAGTTGTTGGATGTAAGTCATGTTTTCTAAGACTGAATCTTACTATTTTTAAACAATATCAACAAATTTTTTTGAAGTTTTTGAGCTTAAAATTTTACTATTTTTACAATAATTTTTTTAAAATATTTTTACGTGGCGTAAGTTTTAACTCTTAAGAATAAAGTAACTTTTGGCTAAGATAAGTTTTGAAGCTTCCAAATAATTATTTGTTTTTTGTTCTTTTTTTTTTTTTATGCTTGTAAGAATAATATTGCAGCCCTTTGAGTTTCTTTTATTTTCTGAGAAGTTTGTAAAGAAGTTCATCATCCACATAGCCAACTAGGATCTTCTTCTCTGGCATCCTCTCCCGTAGCAGCCATTCCAAAGATGCATCACGAACTGCATCTATTAGCTCCCCGACAGCACCGATTGTCGCTGTGTGTGTCGGAGAAAAGTCTCTAGCAGCCTGAATTGCCATTTGTAAACGAAATCTGGTGAGCTTCCTCAATAATTCCACTCAGCATTATTGGAGCCTGTAAGAAGACGCCTGTCCAGGACCCCTTTCCCTTACTTAAAAACGCCAACCGTGCAGTCTTCCAACGAGTGCTGGAAACCTCTCTATCTCCACATGTTATACATATCCAGAAGCAATTGAGGGTTATACTAAGCAACCATCTTAAGCACTTTTGAAGTTACTCCGTCCAGACGGTTTTTCAAGCCTTCGAAGGTGAAGGCCTTCGAAGAGAAGGTGAATAAAAAAATCATAGTTCAAAAATAATTACTTTTTATTAAAACTCATATACAATGTATATATTTTTGTTATGTACAATCTGTAAAGATCACAGAAGAATTAAAATTATAAACTTTCTCTATATACAAATCAAATTAATATCTGCTAACATTTAGGTCCTTGGCAAATTATTATGGTTTTATAACAAAGAAAATCTATACTTTTTTTTTCATCCATTCCTAACTTTATATTATAAAAATATTGTTTGTTTTTTTTGTGTGAGAACTTTGTCGAGTTTGAAAGCGAAAAATTTTAAAATCGGATTTACTCTCTTGAAATGGTTATTACAGACCAGCTTTCTCAAAAACTAAAAACTGAAATGTTAGTTTTATTGAACATTTTTAATGGAAATTGGCACATTGCAGTTAATAGTTCATTTAGACAGAATTTTAGCAAACAATTTCGATTATTTTTGTTTTTTCTTTATTCAAACTAATATTGCATTAATTTTAATATATTTACAAAATAATAATAATAATACAAATTACTAAATTCTGTTGCTTTAGAGATCACATACAAATTCTTAATCTAGATATTTCCTATAAACTATACATTGTATCATGTCTTAACAACTAATTGGATTCGTTGTTTTAATTTAAAAGAGAAAAAACTATACAATTGCACCATTTCTTAAATAATTAAAGGTATTCGATAAATGTCAAATAATTATATCCACCGTCTATAAGTTAACATTTCATCATTTTTTACTTTCAAAACAAAACAAAATTAAAAGAGGTTTAATAGAATCGCAACTTATTTATCTTAAAACAGAGCATTGTTTTCTATTTTATAAATATGATTGTCTAAATTTTTTTTCCATAACAAAACCAGTTTATGCTGAAAATATCTGGATTCAGATTTCCATAAACCATAAATACTCTTTGGTGTTAAATCTTGATCAAAAAAGGAACAAACTCTCTTCTAGTAATTGTGAAACAATCCTCTCGACGGTGTTTCTGCAGCCATATTATATACTCTCCAAATTGATTGAAAAAAGAAAAAAGCTAAAACATGACTCACTTTTTACGTATTTTATTAGGTAACAGTTGTTACATTAAAATCTTTGGAACAGACAAGTCCTAATCATGAGTAGTAATTTCCCATTCTTATGGTTCTATAAAATTATATGATAATAGTCACTAGATTTACACATTTACTTCTACTTTTCCAGACAACTCGCCATTTTTCCGCTAACTCGAACTCATGGCTAAGTATAAACTCCCAGTATTATGTCCCAAATATATGTATATTCAATTTCTACTTAAACTGTACAATTGCTATCGGCTGCAACATTATGCACTGCAAAGTATGGTCACTATGAAGAAATATTTAAATTCAAAATATTTTAAATAAGAATAGTTTAAGTGCAATAATAGGGGGGGGATAATCAAAATTAAATTCTTCCAAAATGGAAAATAATGTGCAATAATTGTCGTTTATGAAGAGTGAGTGCTTAAATTTGTGCTTAAAGTGTTTGATAAAAAAAAACAAAAAAAAACGGGAAACTAATTTTTTACTCAAGTAAAAGCAATATTTTTAAAGATTTCTTTCTGAATTTTTTAATTATTGAATAACACATCATGATACTTCAGCATAATCTGGTTCAAAAAAAAGGCCGTTAAAATCTTTATAATTCAAAAGTTTCAACTAATACTATTTACAAAATAAACAAAAAAAAAAACTACTGGAAAAATCATTTGTACTTATTTTCTAGGTAAAAAGTGATGCTTCAAGTAGACAGTGTTATTTTATATATCTCTAATAATTATTGGTGAATAATACACAGCCCACAGTAATTTGTTAAATAATAATAATAATTTAAACTTAAAAAAAACAAATCAACAAATAATAACAAATGTGGTAAAACATTGGAATTGAGTTTATTTTTTAAAAGAATAAAGTCAAAAATAAATTATTTACTTCTTCTATGGTTACTTATCACAATATTTTTTATATATAGTGTATATATATATATATTTTACTTAAAATACTTTTTGGGTTGTCCATGATAATTTTGGATCTCTTAAATTTACAGTTTGTATCCTTTCTTTAGCCCTTTTTTCTTTATTACCTTCTACACTGTGTGGAATACTGTAGAAAATATAGATTAATGCACCTGAAATAGAATTTTATTTGATTTTAGTGGATAATGTTATTTTTCTTTAATACTGGCTTGGAAAAAACAAGGGAAAATGAAACTCCAATCCCATAAATACTGTAGAAAAGTGAATATATATAAATAAAAAGAATATAATGAAAGTTTCCCGTAACATATTTTATTAAATCATTATCTATCTGTTCCTCTTTATTACTTCATATTTTTACAGCCAAATATTTTCCATTCTTCACTTTTTTATTATCTATATTTCTGGGCCAGACGTTGTGGCATTTTTTTTTTTTGTAGTTCAGTACAGCCGGAGTTTCGTAGCATGGGAGATGAACTGGGTATACAAGATTTTTGTAAAACCTATTACTCTAGTCTGAATATTATTTCAAGAACCGACATAAATAAGTTCATTCATAGTCTCAAAGATGAAACCATAAATCTTCAGTCGCCCCTTCATAAGGAAAAGACTGTATTTAAATTTGATTTGTTTTGTAGTTAGCCCGAATTTCGCTGTTGCACTATGCTGATTGACAAACTCATTATTTATAATATTTTAACCGCTGTGTCTATAGTGCAAACTCAGAGATTTGAACTGTAAGTTAATTATTGTACCGCTATAGGATTTCACAATGCGCCCTCTAAAGCAAAATTGAACAGAAGGCATGCCAAGGCACTGAGTGGCTTAAGCTTCTGTTAAGTATTCCATGCTATCCCTAGCTTCTGCAAGTATTCTATGCTATCCCTATCTTCTATAAGTATTCTATGCTATTTTCGTACACGAAGTTTGAATTTCACCTCCTTCTCCCTTCGGTTTAGCCTTAACGTTTGGAAAGTTGCCCTTTTGTGGCATATACATATACAATTCTTCTGTAACCAAGCTGTTGTAGGCTTCTTGGACATCAGAGTATATGTTACCTCGTTTACTTTCTCAAGTTATGGACCTTAATAAAACGATCTAGTCAGTCACATAGCATTTCTATTATTAAAATCAACCTGAAAATATACCTACTTTGCTTTCAGCAAAAAGCAGGGGATACTCAGTATAAAGGGAAAGCGGATTAATGCGAAAATAAATAAATCTTGAAATAATTAATATTTAACAATTGCTTCAACACGGTCATTAAAAACCCCCAGTTTGTTATTTATCTGTTGTTGTGGTTGGTTCCGCATAGCTGGAAAGCATCAGAGATAATTTCCGTGATAGCCTGATTCTTTTTTTTTTTGTCATCGACCGGTGTTCGCCCATCATTAGGATGTTCTGCCAAAGACTTTGTGCTCTGTTCAAACCAGTTATCACACTGTTCTGACAAAACATCCTAATGATGGGCAGTCGGCCGAAACTGGTCGATGACCACAAAAAGAAGCAGGCTATCACGGAAAATATCTCTTATGTTATCTATCTATCTACAATTCAACAATGTTAGACTCTCATTGTTTGAAGATAAGCATTTTTTTAAAGATGCATTCTTTCTTCTAAACCCAGCCACAGAAAATCTCCTTTTAAGTGCACAACTATCCACCAGGAAGAGCTAATTCAGAAATTTTTCAAATTTTCCACTTCCCATTCTTCAACATGGAGCCAGATAATTAAAATTTTGTTTCCAAACACAAAACATTCTTTTCTGGATTAAGATAATGTTGACTTATGTTTTGATAACGTCATCAGTATAAGCTATATGCATCCTGCACGAATGATAAAGCCCGGGACAATTTCCAGGCTAAGGATTGTCATATCCATTTCTTATTAATTTTGAGAAAATTCTTAATAGGATTTCAGTTTATTCACAAAAAATTATTTCATTTCTTAGACTGAGAACCCTAAAGAATTCTTATTTTGGTTAGATCAAAATAACATTTTTTAATATTTTCTTTCTTTATTTGATAGCTAAGTACTTACCAATAACCAACCAGACTGCAAATCTGACCCATGTGTTTATATCTAATTTCATCATCAGATATACATTGATGAATATGCTTAACGCTGGAAGTAATGGTAGTAAGGGAACCTAAAATGAAAATAATGTTAAGAGTGACTTCCAATGCTTAGAATGAATTGAAATTAAACATTCTAACACTAAATTTAATACTTTTTTTTTTCTATAAAACTTACTTTAAAAAATACTGGAGGTTGGTCTTGAGGTTGTAATGAAATTACAATTACTGGAAGACAGGTGATTATAACAAATAGAACTAGAACATAACTAGGCCATTTTATGTCAGTTCCAAATGTATCTTCGAAATTAACAATCCATACTGTGGATATTATGGTACAGATAACTATAACACAAACATTAATTATTTACTTACTCTTACTGCTGGAATTGGAAGAGTTACGATCGTGATCGAAATTGAATTTCCCGAAAAAGAACTTTTAACGAATAGTGTCGTTGTTTGTGTGTGTGTGTGAACAAAATATGCCCTAAACGAAACTCAAAACATGTCGCAGGAAATTCAAACTTGATATTTTGTCAATGTGTCAACATTATATTCGACACGATTTCAATCAAAATTCGTCAACTGATAATGCGATTATATTGTTTTTTCCTCTAGTTTGTGGATTTTCTCGAAAAAGGCTTCAAGACTTTCTTAATATAGTAAAATTTATTTGTCTGTCAGTTCCATTTTTTATTACCATTTTTTCTGACGAAAATTTATTTTTTGAAGATTGTATGAGAGTGGTGACCGCAGACTTCCCTTTTAAATGGTCCCTCTCTCTCAAAACTCCACAAAAATCAACTTTCTCAGAAAAAATGATAGATCTACATGTATGTAGTATAGGTATATAGAAAGTTTATGAAAACCGCAAAATACAGAAAAATCCATCCATAATGGATGGAAATAATGTGGTCTATTTCTAGTTACCATTTTCATACAAACTTTCCTCTTTGAACTGCTAGTGACACCCAAATGAAATATTAGTTTGAATTTCCTACGATTTTTGATTTTGAATTATGCTGTTCACATATACACGCATACGCACTCACAAAAGAGAAAACGAAGAGAGAAAAATTTCCAAAACATTTTTTCAGACACGAGGGACATCAAAGTATGTATTTCCGGTAATTAATTCAATTTCGAAATTTTAAAATGATCGTAACACTTCCTCTTTATAGCAATAAAATCAAAAAGCATAAAAAAGAATCTATGAAATTATTTCCCCTAACGTTCATCTTAATAGAATAGAATATAATTTTATTTTTTAAAGATTAAGTCTTGTACAATTATTTTGTTACAATTACAGAAAATGCCCTGGAAATCTAGTATTCTCCTTTGCAAAATATTACCTTTGCAAATATTTAATATCTAGACCGTTAAAATACAAAATAAATTGACAAGTAAATACAAATAGCAAATTAATTCACAACATGATTAATTACTATTTGTTATAAGTTCACGCTTTAACTTAATCTGTAACAATTTTTTTAAGTAAACAAAGAAAAAAAATATTTGGTTAACTTTATCGATATTTTCAATATTTATCTGTGGGATAGAATCTTGTATATATGGCCTGGGACTGTTGAGTTTTGGACACTTCAGAAATTGGTTGGATACTGTTTGTTATGAATTCATTGCAGATAGGGCATATTTTATTTTCTTATATATACTGTAGTGTTAAGGTACAGATTGATTGATATTGGGTTTGATACACTAGGACGGCTTATAATCCTTAGTTTTTTTAACTGGATCAAGGTATTTCAAATAGTTGTCTGGTTTGTTGATATTGAAGCTACTGATTGTCCTGTAGATAAGGTTGCTGATTGAGTTCAGGGCTCTATTGATGTTCTATACGTTCATCTTTACTAGTAAAGTTAATAATCGCAAATTTTTTAACATATAAAAATTCATAGTTTTTTTTACCGAAAATAGCCGTAGCTGCTTCAGCAATAAAAGTAGTCGATTTGTCCGGCATTACAGCTCTATTAAAATTGATAAGACGTCCAAAGTATTGTCCAAAAGTGCATGGTTCTTCTTTTAAAGTTTTTGGCTCATACATTGCTGGCTTCGGGTCACGGTACCTGTAAAAGCATCAAAGACAATAAGGCTTTAATAATTGTAATTATTTAGATGCATTTGAAACAAAAAAAGTTTCTTTTTAGGAAAAAATTTAACTCTTTTTAAACTTACCTTAGTAATAAAACACAAAGTGCAACAATTGTATAAGCCAACAATGTTCCTATTGACATCATGTCTATCAGTTGTTCAAGGTCGAATAATGCAGCCATTATACCTAATTATAAAGAAGATGCGGAATTGAATTTAAATTGTTTAAAAGTTCATAATAAATGATGATTGATATGATTTTCGATAATTTTAAACTAAATTAGTTTGTAAAACAGCTACTAATTTTTGGAAATCAAACAAGAGGAATTGTTTTGCTCTAGAAAAGTTACTTTTGAAAATTAAGATTTAACTTCTTTTTTTTCCCAATTATTATCAATAAATTAAATTTGTTGTAAAATGCAAATAGGGAAAGAATGTTAAGTAAATTCATGGAATCTGCAATGTTTCAGTTTAAGATTGCACCTTCCTAATAACATCTAATTGTGTTTCTAAAACTTTATTCAGATCGCTTATTAGTTTTAACGAATACAAAATAAATAAACATATAAATTATTAAATTAAATAAATAACATAATAAATAAATTATATTTATATAGACATATAAAAGCACATGCAAGACTATAAGCATTGACATAGTTTTTTAATTAATTTTAATTTAAAGTGCAAATTATTTCAATTAAGAGTACTATTTTGAAGAACGTTTATTTATTGAAGATAAGGAAGGATCACAACATTCTGTTCTTGTACATGCTTTAGCAAAAACATCGGTAGAGAACCTAGGTAAACATAGCACCTAATTCATAAGCATGCGGCCAATAATTTGCAAACAAGTAAATAAACATGCAAACATGCATTATTAAAAAAGAAGGAAGAAACAAAAAAACATTTTCAACGTTATAGGAGTTTGGAAAATGTAACGAAAGTAAATATCCCTTAATTTATTAGATTAATTATTTTTACTTATAAAATTCCTCTAACATCTATCTATTAGATAATGCCTTATTAAGAACCTTATCATCCGCTAGAGTAGGATACAATTTCTCATTCAATAACTAACGAGACAAATCGCTGAGCTCCAAAACGATTTCTTTAATCAATACAAAACTTTGGCTACTTTTCAGCATAGTCCCGAGCAACATTTATACACTTGTCCCATCGTTCTTCTAATTTGTCATGCCTGTGGCATAAAATTCTTTGGGATGATCTCGAAGCCACTTTTGCACCTGATTTTTAACTTCTTCATTGGATTGAAAATGTTTCCCTCGTAGAACCTCTTTAATGGGTCCAAACAAATGGAAGTCCGATGGAAGCGAGATCGGGGCAGTAGGGGGGATGTGGAAGGATCTCCCACCCCACTTTTTGAAGTGTTTCTTGTCTGAAGTGGGCGCGCGTTGTTGTGTAGCAAAATCACGGGTCCATGACGTTTCGTTCGGATGGCAGGCATTAGTTTCTTTGTGAGCATATCACTGTAAGACTGGCTGTTGATGGTTGTTGATCTTCGAGATAGTCACAATAAATAGGCCCCTGCGAATCCCAGAATACTGTAAGCATGACTTTACGTGCAGACGGCTGGGTCTTGAATTTCTTCCGAGTGGGAGAAACCGTACGCTTCTACTACTTAAGGCTTTGACGCTAGACTCTGGCTCAAAATGGTATATCATGTTTCATCACATTTACAATCCTACTGAAAAATTCTTTTTCAATTAAACATCGTTCTAAAATTGTTGACTATTTGAAACCTGGTTTCTTTGTGGGCGTCCGTAAGTTGTCTCGGAACCTATTTCACAAAAGTTTTTTGTAATGCAACTTATTCTGAATAATGTTATGAACAGTTCCAACACACGCTTGCATTTCTTCAGCTATCAGTTCAACAGTAATATGCCTGTTTTCCTGAATTAATGCGTTAATGCGAGATTCGAGAGAGGAAGCCACTTTTAAACTGTTCTACGTAAACGTTCGAACTGTTCAAACAATTATTCCCGTACACTTCCAACATTCTTTCGTGGATTTCACTACCTTTGATGCCCTCTACAACTAAAAATCTAATCACTGAGCGTTGTTCTTCCGAGGTGCAATGTTCGAGCGGACTCGCCATTGTTAAGTGAATACATTTGAGGTTATTCTTACCAAATACCCTAGAAAAGCTGATGAGAAACTAAGGACGCAGTGGACACTACTGTATTGATAAAACAAACCGTTTCTGAGCTACAGCAATTTGTCTTGTTACTTATTGAATGAGCTTCGCAATATAAATTTTGTAAACGAAATTATTTCAATATTCGTTGTTTATAATTTTTATTGTTTTTATGATCTATAATAGTTTTGAGAAATGAAGAATAATGCGACTTTTTCGAAAAATATAAGTTTTGAAAACATATCTGATGTTTATAGCATTGTTTATTAATATTGGTCGAATCTTTATTTTATTTTATTTTTTTTAATTTCTTTTATTACTAGGGAAACTGTGACTGGATTCAGCTTATAAGAATAACCCCACTCTTATTATTGTCTCAAAATGGTTATATTTAGAAATAAAGCTATGATTTATCAATATTTTTATTTAATCAATCATATAAGAATATGATCCGCCTTTTCTACAATTAATGCAGTTTATGGTCTTTGTGAACTATAATCAAGCAGACGCTGTTTGGTACATAAATATTAGTTCCGCCGTTGAAGGAATTTTTTATTGTATGAAAAATAATCTAAATATCCTCCGGCGCTACAGCCCAGTTCCGGCCTCTAAAAGAAATCCCAGTGAATTTCTTACAGTTCTCACTATATCGAGACAAACGCTTAGGATCTTCTTCCTTCATTTGACCTAAAGAATACTTCCCTGAAACTTGGTTGCTTTTTGATTGAAGCATCTATTTGCATCGTATATTTGTATCTATAATGATGCTGGATTCTTTAAAATACTGAATCCTTCTATTCCATCGAGCCCGTTACATCAATCCTAAAGGAAAAGTTCAAAAAATAAATCAGTCATTTTTATTTTTTATATGATTCTTGCAATATTGTTTTTCCTTACTTTTTCAGATTATTCGAAATCATATTTTTTAAAACGCCTTAGAAAAATTGTTCTTCGTTTCAATAAAATACATTTAAAATATGGCAAAAAAATAAAGGAGTATTACATGTTTCATTAATATGAACGCCAAAGTCTTGCTGCAGCGAAACTAATAATTCCTAATTGCTTTTTTTTTTTTTTTTTTTTTTTTGACATTGAACAAACAGACAGACAAAAGACGATCTTTACAAAAAATACAAAAATTTTGTCATTTCGTTGTTCACTAGTTAAAAATAACCTGATACAACTCCAGAAATTAAAGTAGAGATGACAGGAGTCTTTGTCCTGGTATTCACTTTGGCAAAGAACTTAAATAGTAGTCCATCACCAGCAATTGCATATAACATCCTCGGCATTGGAAACATCGTGCCAAGAAGACTGTAGACATAAGTAGTTTTTGTTTGATTTCAATTATTCTGTTGTTTAATTAGGATTTTTCTTTTAATTGCAGACAAAAAGATAAAAATGCTCTAGAAATCAGAAGTTTTATTTTAGGCATATATTTTTAATAAAGTAAAAAAAATTGAGTGTAATTTATTATATACAAACAAAAATAGAATCCTTTTTTTAAAAATTCTACGCATGCGTATTTATAGACTACAAAATCCGCAAATTCAGGCATGGTTCCCACTTTCAGTAATGAAAATTGAATTGATTAGTTATAATTGTTGGTACCATTGTTTTTAGACAATTTTTTTGTTAATTTTTATAATTATAATTAATTAGCAATTATACTTTATAAGGACCTGAGAAGATTCCGGAAGAAAGCGTTGCCAGCACTGGAGTCTGTGTACCCTGGTGGATGTGGCAGAAGAAAGGTGGAAGTAATCCATCCACTCCCATTGCATACAGAACTCTTGGAAGTGGAAAGATGCAGCCTAACATACTACCGGAATAGTCGATATAAATTTTCTGTTTATTTTTTTTTATAACGGTATATAAAATCTCAAATTTACTGTAAAAACAGTACTATAAGAAAGAGTCAGAATTTTTAATTTTTGTTCTATTAAGTCCTTAGATATGAAATGTCTAGCACTGAATCTAGATAATCGGTAGACAAAATGTTGTTTTTTTTTTTGTACTTATTGCTGAATTGAAATTGTGTATCTGAAATGGTGTTGGGTTAAATTGCCTCCAGAGGTTATCGTTTATTATCATTATTAATTACTTTAATGTAGAATTCATTTTTAGTCAAGGAAAGTAATTTGATAAAATTAGTAGGCTCTTTAGAAAGAAAGTTTCTTAACTGTTCTTATATTTATACACATATTCTACATTACTACATTCCTAATTCGATAGTACAGATACAGATTACTTTGACAAGGGAGTAGAGTAAGTTATGACACAGAATTCAAGAAGTATCTGGTGCAGTGGGCTTTCATGAAGGCAACTTCTGTTAAGGTAACCATATGAGTGAAATTAGACAAAGTTTCAATGGATCAGGAAATTTTTTTTTCAGATTCAACGAAGTTTGCAAGCCCTTGGTCCGCATAAATCTCCAAGGAGGAGCTCTATCAAAAAAGAATTTATAAACTCCTGTCTCGCATTCATTTGGGAGATCTTTGCAATCAGTCACAGTCTCATACCAACATTGCCTGAGTACACTAGCTCTGACCTTTTGGTCTTACAAGGACAAAACCAAATCAGCTATAATTGAAATAACGACCTTTATATAGAGACAGCTGCAAGAAAACAATGAATGAAAGGAAGGGTGGTACAAATCTCCGAAAAAGGATGGCTTTTTAGTTTGACTCCATCCATAGTTATTTTCAGTTCTTCATATTCCGCCCGGCGTTCCCTCTGTCACAAAGAGTATATGGCTAGTTAACTGTGTATGTTTATAGAAGGAACATAAGATTGAGCCAGCATATAGTCGCTTGGTTTTTCAGCCAATTTCAACGTTGGATAAATAAATAAAGTCAAGTCCTTGGAACTGTTTGAAAGCGCCTTTGAAAAGAAAATCAATTCATAGAGCAAACATTTAAGCTGGAATAAACCAGTAATAATTATTCATATACATTGGACAAATGGAAAAATAAACTCCCTGACGGTAGTACCCATAACTATTAGTCGTTGGAAAAAAGGCTACGATCGAAGCCAAATTATTTACTGACATTAAAATAAGGGGTAAACACGCGAAACTGAACCGAAAGAAAAACTGAAAATTCAATTATGTATTTTATTTAATAATAATAAAAAGTTATTTGTAATATTTGTTAAATTCATATAAAAATATCTGGAGGATTAATCCGTTATATAAACCAAGTTTTAGTAATTTACATTTACCTTGTACAAAGTGCGAAAATTGCTCCTGCAGACACTATCGTACTGATTGTGGGCATACCAACATTTTTAAATGTAATAACTAGTGGAGCATGGATATCCTGAAATTAACATAAACATTAGTTAATTGCTTTATCTATAAATCAAGTTGATCACTGGTCTTTTTTCCCCCCAACCATCTTGCATTTTGTTTTGTGAGCATTATTCAACATTTGGAAAGAGTACTTCAGTCACTCTTTTTGCTAGGATTTTTTTTTTTTTTTTTTTTTTTTAAGAACAGCTGAATTCGAGAAAAGAAGAAAGTTAGAAAAGCAGTGATTTAAACTGTATTTATCTTATTATTTCATTCATGGCTTTCATTTAATATTTATTTAAAATATTTTAATAAAATCAAATTATTATAAAAAATAAAATGAAACACATACCATGATTACATCAAAATAATGGCAGAACCTACACGAATATTAGCAAAATCATATTAAACAGTTGGGAAATATTTGATTTTATTTTAATGAAATTATTTATTTAGTGATCTTTCTTCAACTAATCTAAAACAGTAACCTTTTGTAAAACTGTAAAGTACTTTAAATTCATGTTCAAATTCTCATGAATGTCGTATATATTTATATAAATTGAATGTCTTACAAAATTACCAACTTACCAAATAAATTACCAAATTACCAACTAGAGTATTCTAGTATATAATCATAAAGCATAGTTATTGCATTATGAAAATTATTAATAAATCCCTGATATGGATGAATGCAAGAAATCGGTTCATGACTGATGAAGCAGGCTAATAGTCGTTGGATAAATAAAACTCTTTTATCACATTATGAAAATAAATAGTAAACTTTTGGATAATTGGATATACAAAAGCTTTTACCTACATAGCAGAAAGTTTAAGTTCTGATAAATTTATATAAAGGAAGAGTTATAATGAGTTGCTACAAATTATAAAATAAATTAGATAATATGTAATATTTCTTTGCCTGCTTCATGTATTTTGCCCTATATGGCAAAAAAAAATAGAAATGATTATTAAAGTTGCCTAATTATTAAAAAACTTTTTTTTTTTAGCTTAATGAACTCCGGTCATTTATCTGAAGTTAACTAAGCCAGGCAAGGTCCATATCTTGTTTATTTTAAAAATCTTAGCTTATTAGCAAGATGTAATTAATTTACTTGCAAATCAAAGTAGTTAATATATTTTGTCATTTGCTATTCCCGACAAAATTTCAAATGTGCCTAGATGTTTCAACGAATAGAAATACTTATCCTACCAATTTCAAAAGTCAGAGATAACAAAATTACTATTTAAGAGATACATCCCCTCCTCGACGTTTCTGAATTATTTTTATTCCATACAAGTCTGTAACCTAACCTAACAAAACAACAATATATTACTTGATGTGGAATATACATGGGGATATGTACACACAGTTATTTATCAAAACTTCCATTTTGCTTAAATATTAGGGCTCCTGAATTATCATGTTTACAGATATAAAAAGATGATATTAAGTTCTAACTATTATTTCGATCAGACACTTACTTGAAATATTTTTTTCCAGCAAAATTGATTTTTGGGGGATATTTGATGTTAAACAACATCAACTCTAAACTGCCACAAGTTTTGTTAGGGTTTGATTGAGGCGGTGCCTGGTGGCCTACAGAATAGTCACATTTAGACGGTTCCCCCATAATCATTACTATATTACAGGAGTACTATTACTATTTGACTTATTTACTATTACTATTTTATTTATTTATTATTACAGGAGTAATCAGCTTACTTAGTTTCTTATTTAGCTAATTGGATCTTGAATTTTCAGTCAAAGTTTGTTTATTCTTTAAATTATTACCATCCAGCGTGCTACCCTTAGATTTTCTCTTCCTAGGAGCCCCTACAGCTCATTGTTCGGTGATGGACAGTGTTGTCTGTAACGGGAGAACACTGTCCGGAGGCCGGCAGTGCACCGAAGAGGCTCCGGGCGCAAATGACCACAGATGTTAAGACGCCTTAAATTAATTAAAAAAAAAAAAAAATTATTACCTGATCATAATATGGCCACATCATTGTCAACACTGTGGATATGCCGAAATAAGCCAGAAATATGATTATTAATGATACCACTATAGCTAAGGGTATATGCCTTTGAGGATTTTTAGCTTCTTCACCTTTTATAAAAACAAAAAATAATTGTTAGTACCTTAAAAAAATCATATTCTCTTTTCTTTTTGAATTTAATAAACATTGCAATGGGGTAATTCTGTTTTCGATGGTTGTAACATTTATTCAAGCATCCCAACTTCTGGGGTGTAATTAAAGTCTTGCGTTTTTTTTTCCCCACTTATCCTAAAAGTTATTTTACTAAACACTAGTTTACTAAAAGTACGTACTTAGCACTGCCAGCACTTCTGGCGACAGCTGTAGTGGACCAGCACCAGAAAACTTTCAGGTGAATTAGCCGTTCTACTGAACCACATACCGTCACCTGTGAGCTAGAAACCATAGTTCCCAGAAGCTGCCAAAAAAGCCACATCAATTTACGCCCTAACAAGCCAAGCCGCACGCCGACTCTAGTAAAACCGTTCTTCAAAACCCGAGTGATTTTCGTTTCATCAAAACAAAGATTTGAGAAAAAAGTGATGCTATGCGTGTGGTGCATTTACGAGGACGTCGTTCATTTCGAGCCTGAAGGTCGGGCAATTACGTCCGAAATGTAATCTACTCAGCTAAAACGCGCACACTCAGCTAAAAACGCAGACTTTTTGTTACACTGTTATACCTTAAAATAAGTCCTTGCAATATGCATTTAATTCCTAAAATTTACCTAGGCGGTTTTGTGTAACATTTCTTAGCGTTTAAATTATAAAAAGAAGTCAGAGATATCATAATATATTTATCATTAATGTTCATATATTAAATTTTTACCTGTAGTAGCCACACAATCGAAACCCACAAAACCGAAGAAACATTTGGCAGCTCCAGCCATTACACCAGATATTCCAAACGGTAGGAAACCACCTTCACCACCACGAACATCTTTTGGTATTGCAGATTTTGGTATGCTCCAATTGCTTGCATTCACTGAAAACCAATTTATTACTGTATTATAATTTACTATGACTCCAGATGTTTTTATCAGAGCTGTTAATTTATGTTGCACTTAATGAGCAGACATTAATGAAGTGTTATAAAAATGCTAATTACCATTTAAGAAATTAAAATGTTTATTTACTTTTTGTTTAATCCTCAACCTTCCTCTTAAAGGGGACAAGCCTTTTATGTAATAAAGAGCTTGGGACATTTAATTAAATTAATTAAATTGAAAATATTTGAGTTATTAGAATTCATACAAAGTTACCTTTAAATAGGCCAGCTATGATTACTGTGATCACTGTTAGAAGATTAAATGCTGTGAAGATATTATTCATTAAAGCTGATTCGCGAACACCCCACGCTAGAAGTGCTGAAAAAGGTAAAAAAATATAAAATGTGAGGGTTCATTATTCTAATATTATTAAGTCCAATTTTTTTTTACAATGAAAAGGACGAAAAAAGTACAATGTAAATAAATGAAACCGTTTATTAATTCAAACAAAACTACACTAATTATGCTTACATCCCTTTTATTTATTTAATTAAACGAGTATTTTTTTATTGGATGAATATCTTTTGTAAATATATCATCTTCTAACAATATAAATTTCTAATTTCGGAGCAAGAAATATCATTCATATTGAATTTTATGTTAAGTGCTGCAGGTAGAGTATCAACATTCAATCTTGATTTCTCACTTGTCCAAAAATCATTACCAATAAATTGAAAAAATTCTTTCAACTGCTGCACTAGTTCCAGGGCAGCACAACATAAATTCAACAAGAATAACTAAATTTTCATATGGAATGAGTTGACTTTGAAATGGTTAAATATTTCAACCCATCTTTTATCAATTTCGACATGCTGATTTTCCCACTGTCCTAATTTAAATTTTGGAAAAGAATGACACTTTTCGAGGGAGTACAGAACCTACAAAAGAAGTACTGTCCTCCCTAAAGGAGGACGATTGGTTACCTTAAATATTATCCCAATACCATTGGAAGAATAATAGTTTTGTCATATTAAGTTTGCTTTAATCTTTTATATTTCCTTTAATATTTTTTTAATTGTTGAAAATTGACTTATGAGTTTCTTATGTGAACTGCATTGCATTTGTCTTCCTTACTTAAAATAGAGTCCACTTTAGAAAACTGCGTTTTCCATTTAGGTATATTTACTATACTTTAGGTAAGGGATTTTTAGGTTTCTCTGGAGGATACCAAAAGAATATTCAAGTATATGAAGAAAAAGAAATTGCAAACTGGGAAATACTTATTCATACAGATATTAATTAATTAAGTTCTTGTTCCCGCTATAATGACTTGTAAACAGCTGAAATGAACGAGGAATGTGTTTTTTTTTTTTTAGTAATATATCGTAGATGATAAGAAGTAAAATTCGTACAGATGCTTACAATATTTTTTTAATAATTTTTCTAAGAGCGCAAGTTTTCGTTCGTTACTTTGGAAATTAATAGCCATTCTTCATAATATAAAAAAAAAAAAGATACGAAACAAAAAGCGTTTTTGTACTATTTGAAAGTTCTAGTACTTCTATCAAAAATTCTAACCTTATCCTCGATAATTTTAGTAAGTAGTTCAGTTACAGGGAATTTTGAATTCTAGTAGTGGATACTTCTATGTTTATAAAACAGAATTCACTTTTAATAATTCTATTTGAAAATAAAATATATTTCTACATTATCTTCATCTAACCTTAAAAAAAAAAGAAAAACCTCTTGTAGTTTTTTTTATTAAAAAATGAATGTAATTGTGATTTACCAGTTAGTACTAGCACAATGCCTAGTGAAAGAAAATCAGGATACGATGAGAGAAAGCTGACTCTGATTGGCATTATTTCCTTTAAAGTATCTGCCATCACATTGCCTGTCATTGTATCAAGATACGAACTAAATGCCCTAGCAACACTGGCCGTGCCTGCAATAAAATACAAATAATTGTTAAATATATAATTTAAGAATAAAATAATTGATCGACGCCTGTGTTAATCGAATTAAATATTTAAATTGCTTTACCAAATCATTGACGCATTAAAATGTAGTAGCGATCAATAAAATAATTAATCTTGGTCGTTGCAAACTGAATGATGGTTATGGATAGTAAATTAAGATATTTTATTACACTCTTTTCAAATGATCATGGTAATTGTGATTCATTCAATTCTCAGGAAGGCTAATTTCTTTTGATTATTGTTTAGGGAACTATCCAGTTTTATGTTTTTTACTTTCTCTTTCTCCTAGTAACAGGAAGAACTGTAATAGTCAAATTTTTGATATTGACTTTTTACCGGAAATATCCGTGAGTCCAAAAGAGTGGTTTTTAGCAAATGGTCTATGTGTGTGTGTGTATGTATGTGAACAGCATAGATCAAAAACGAAAAACCTTAGGAAGTTGAAACTTGATATTCCGTTTATATCACCATGGATCTGACGGTACGTTACCTGTCAAAATTCCTCAACCGGAAGTACCACTTTACTAGTTGTTTTTTTTTCAAACTTGGTTTATCAACTACACATACAAAGAGCTGTCAACTTTTATTTGAAACTTTTCTCTGGGAAAATTCATTTAAGGACAGTTATGGAGGAGGAGTGGGGTTAGGTTTTCATCAAAAGTGCTATTTCAGTTTATTAGACAATTCTGTCATCTAAATAATGTTAATTACAATTGAATATGTTGTTGAAATTCCAAGTTTGAAAAATCGGATAACCGGAAGTGCGTTTACTTTACCACTTTACTAAATGATTTTTTCGCAATTTTCTTAAAAATGGCCCGACGATTTTCTTGAAACTTGTTGTATAAACTAAACGTACAAAGATCTACAACTTTTACTTAAAACATATACAAAACAACAGGCACTTTTAGTAGAGGGATGGGGTTATGTTTTCCTCTAAACTGCTATCACAGTTGATTATACAATTCTATCATCCAAAGAAAATTAATTAGAAATAAGTAGATGACCAAAATTCCGAGTTTCAAGGAAATTATTAAACCGGAAGCGCGCTTTTACTGAACAGTTTTTTCACTTTTCGACGAAATTCATTAAACTTGGCAATCCTTAAAATTTATCAGTTATAATTTTGAGAACTGGAGTAAGAGAAAGTTGTGTTTTTTTTTGTTTCTTTCTTTTTTTACACTGTCTCATGTTATTATTTCGTTTAATTCGCACCAGAAATGTTCTCTAAAACTGTCAGTATGTCATACTACTTTACAAAATTCTGGACAATCTTCATAATTTATAACGTCTGTTATTCTCAAAGTTGTAACAGTCATTTTTCGAAATTTTTCATAGAATTAGCTCCTACGTCACGGTTGTCCTTACGTCACTGTTTTAATAATTTCTGCAACAATAGGGCTCATAAAATTCTTGGTGTGTAGGGCATTACTTTACCATGTAAGGTGGCTAGCCATCTGAAAATTCCCGTGGGTACAGCAATAATTATTGTAGCTGAAGTAAAATAGCTCGTGTATCGACGTCTGTTCTGTGAATATGTGGTGGGTTCATAACAATGAATCAAAGTAATCCGATTGCTAATATGGCGTAAATTATTCCTAATGATTGAGCCTATTAGCTTAGATACTGTGGAGCATCTAGAGATATCTAGAGTTTTTGATTGATGATCGAAGTCCTTTTGCTGCATATCAGAAAATTTAATGAGTTCAACCAACCAACAAAATATAAATGCACGTCAAGTTTTAGGAATGGTGATTATAATTTCAAGTCAGAGACAAACGAAGAAGTTTTCAGAAGCTGTTCGGCTAAAAAATATAGCAGAACTACTGTTTCAAAGAAAGGTGTGAACATTAGGATTTTATTATGCCTATTTTATTTATGTGGATTTAGAGTTTGTAGGTTTTTGCCCAGAAGTACCGGAAACTGTCAGTTTCAACAAATCTTGGAGGTACGTCTCTGCTGATTTCCGTCCAATTAAACAGATGAAGATAGAGAATGAAGACTCTACTTTAAAAAGTAGAGTCACAAGACCCAACAGGTTGGTGGTGACGTAGACAACTAGCGTGTCTAGTCCTCTATTTTAATCTATCAGAAGGGAACCCAGTAACTCCAGAACAAGAATGGAAGTTAAACATAGTAATGTAATTTAACGAAGACTCTGTTCAAGCACAATATACTATTTTACCCAAGTAAAGAAGTATCTAACCCAAAATTTCAGAAAAGGAATTTGAAAGGAAAAGGAACTTCTAGAGGAATTTGACGTGTAAGACTGCCCCTCCGACAGGCTTTAACAGTTACACAAAACTCTCCACATAGGACTTTCAGAGGTGACTGACGTTTGTAAACAGTGGGATATACCGAACTCATAAGCAAACTCTATTTCAGCTTCATACAATCACTTCTCTATCATATTCCTATAATTTTACGGTCGACTATTTGCAATATAGAAAGACTGACACCAGAGAGCAAATCAGATCTCTGTAAGCAGATGTATGTTTGCAGTGACAACTAGAGAACAAACTGAGTAAACAAAAATTCATTTTTATATGCCAGTGAATTTTTCCTAAATGAAATCTTTCTGTATTAAAAACTTTTATTGTCTGGCTGTAATAAATTTTTGTAAACAATAAATACATATTCAAACATGTTCACGCTATAAATAAACCACATGTTATCGGATTAATAGATTTATTACGTTCGGTAAAATATTTGGAACTAAATAACTTTTAATTTACAATACACTAATAACAATAAACCTCATTGCAGTAACAATAACTTATCTCAGAATCATAATTATCATTATAATTTAGTTTGTGAGCACGTACATGCATGATTGTTATTATCATCATTTTTGTAATTCATTGTCATATTTTTATCATCTTTCTAACGTTATCACTCGAGCCGCCGTCCTTGCACATATATATCCCCTTGCGTATACCTTGAGCCGCCTTGAATCAATTAACAAGTAAGTATTTAAATATGCTAGAAAAGAAGAGGGTGTGATTATTTAAAAAAGACAAATCCTCTGCAACCTAGAAGAGCAATTGTGTTCTCTTGGGTTGTCGTTCATCTTGTGTAACTGTGAATGTAATGTGTAATGTGAACTGCAATTTGCCTGTGGGTAACGCTAAATCCAAATTACTGCGCACATTAACTAACTAACCACTGTAATTCTGCAGAGTACTGACTAAGTGTTTTGGGGTATCAGCTTAAGACTTGTTGGAGATTTAGTTTGATATATAAATCACTTGAAGTAGTGGTTAATCCACTTCCCAGAAGGAGAAACCAGCCACTAACAATCTACTAATCATTTGGCTTTACTTATGATTTGATAGACTATATTGAACTTAGTTATTACTTTGGAGCCAAAGGTTTGAGGGAGTATTCGTACTCACATAGGGTGAAACTTCCCTATGTTTCTCGAGACGCTATTCCGTCGCGGAACCTCATTCTAGCCCATCCAACGCGTCCTCGTCGCTGGCTCCGGAAACATCTGCGCTCCACTTTGTGGAAGCGAGGGTGGCTAAGTTGGAGGGTGAACGCAGAGGGTAGCCTTCGGGCTATTTGGGAACCTAGCACTCCCACGTACCTCAGCTACAATTACAGACTAACAAGTGCAGTGGTTTTCCCATTAGGAGTGTGAGTGGTGGAGACTTTTCTGCCCTCTGTTTGGGTCGCCATAATTTATGTGTGGCCTGAATCTCTTGCAGCGAATTCTTTTGCTGCGGAGCCTCCGTGGGAATTCATATTGCATCACTTACACCTAAACGCCTTAACATTATACACTTACATAGTTACAGTCTTACACGCCAGTGGCCCGTGCTGGTGCCACCCACATGTTTGCCGTGTGTGGATACCTGTGTCGTGGGGGAGGGAAGTCCTGGTGGTTGAGGATGCAGGTTCTCGCTGGAGGCAAGTTTCCTCGGCGTGCCTTGCAGTCCAACACACCACTTTGGTTCCTGACTCCACTAAACAGGGGGCCAGAGCCTAACCCAGCTCTGGTCAATCGGCTAGCGTAAAGAACGCATGGGTGAGCTCCCGGGTATTGTGGGCCATGGCTCATAATCCCTGGGCGCTATATCTCTAGGGTAGCTCTGGCGCTTCTTCAAAGCGCCCCAAATTGTGAGGCTCCGTGGAGGGTGGAGAGCTCTGGAGATGAATTTCAAATTTTATTTATTATATGTTTTTAATTTTAATTCGTCAGCCGGGGGCCCCTTAGAGGAGGGGGCCACCGGTGGTGGGGTAATTCCTCTGTACATCCAGAGTCGGGTGACCAGGGCCTGGATGCACTAATGGGTGGGAATCTGGAAAAATATCCAGAGGCAGGGAAGGCTTGCTCTGGAGGAGAACGTGTCAGGAGGAGCCGCGGAGGACTTGTCCTCCTGCGGCGATTTCTGAAACGTGGTCAAAGGAAAAAGGAAAGATATGTAAGGCAGGTATTTTTATTTTTATTTATTTATTTATATTTATTTGTTTGTTTATTTATTTATTTATATTTATCTATTTGTCTATTTATTTATTTAAATTTATTTATTTTATTATTATTTGTTTATTTATTTATTTTATTATTATTCATTTATTTTTGTTCCTGCCTGCTATCAAGTTTGTCAGAAGTTCCATTTCTTACATTAGTTGACTTATTACTATGATTGACAGGGTAGAAATGGTTCAGGTTAACTTGCAGCATAGCAAAGATGCAACGGCTAACTTATGCCGTTGTATTGCTAAGTTGCATACATATTTTATTCTAATACAAGAACCTTATGCCTTTAAAGGTTTGGTTCGAGGATTGAGTGTGGTTGATGGCAGACTGTTCGTGGCGGATGGCGGGGACATTCCTAGGGCATGTATTCTTGCCAGTCGGAGTGTCGACGCTGTCCTGCTTCGACAGTTGTGCTCTCGGGACTTGGTGGCGGTGAGGGTTGGACTGGGGGTTGGTGGGCGTCGTCGCGACGTAGTTGTGGCTTCGGCTTACTTCCCCTATGATAGCCCCTCTCCTCCTCCTCAGGAGTTCATGGGTTTGGTTCGGTATTCGGAGACCAATGACATGCCTATTATAATAGGATGTGACGCGAATGCACATCATGTTGTCTGGGGCAGCAGCGACACCAATGGTAGGGGTCGCGCTCTCATGGATTTCCTGGTGGGCACGCGATTAGAGGTCCTGAATAGGGGTACTGAACCCACTTTTGTTACTAGGATTAGAAGACAGGTTATTGATATTTCCCTTGCTTCTAGGAATTTTAGTGGTCTGATTAAGGATTGGAGGGTGAGTCCTGAGGCTTCCATCTCCGATCACAGGATGATTAGGTTTAGTCTGGGGATTGATCCAATTACCCTGGCTAGTTATAGGAATCCCAGGAGGGCGGATTGGGGTTTATATTCTAGAATTATTGAAGATAAACTGACTATCCAATCAGAAGCCCCTGATGGCATAGAGGAATTGGAAAGGGAGGCTGGTATTCTTCATGAACACATTAGATCCTCATTCGAGGAGTCTTGTCCTCCCAAGGTGGTTAAGGATAGTAAGAATCCCTGGTGGTCTTCTTCGTTGGAAAAACTAAGGAGACAGGTAAGGGGCTCATACAGGAAGGCTGTCCTGGCTGATTCTTCGGAATCATGGGATAGTTATAACAGTATTAAAAGAGCATATAAATATGCTCTGAGGAGAGCCAAGAGGAATTCCTGGAGATCCTTTTGTGAGGATATAAATTCGTTCCAGGAATCATCTAGATTGGTACGGATTCTTAGTAAGGATAGGGACAGTCAGTTAGGTACCCTACGATACCCTGATGGTTCCTTTACATGGGGGGAAGGAAGACACTGCAGCTTTTGCTTGATACTCACTTCCCGGATAATATTGGTTTAAATGCTGCTTCGTCTTTGGTGGGTGGTAGGAGATGGGACCTTGAAGATGTATCCACCTTAGATGAGGTTGTCACACATGATAGAGTGAGTTGGGCAGTACAAAGTTTCTCACCTTTCAAGTCACCTGGACCGGACGGGATTTATCCTTGTCTGTTGCAAAAGGGTGGGGACGTGCTGACGAGGGTATTGTTAAGATTGTTTAAAGGATGTTTGATGTTTGGTTATGTACCAACATTATGGAGAGAAGTAAGGGTAGTCTTTATTCCCAAGCCGGGAAGTAGTCATTTCGACCCCAAGGCATTTAGATCCATTAGTCTTATGTCTTTCCTCTTGAAAACTTTGGAAAGGTTGGTGGATAGGTATATTACTGATGGCCCATTAAGGGATCATCCACTCCATCCTAACCAACATGCTTATATTGTGGGTAAGTCGACAGAGACTGCATTACATTGTCTCGTCGGAAGGATAGAATCTGCTTTGGAAATAAAAGAATATGCCCTAGGGTGTTTCTTTGATGTTGAGGGGGCATTTGACAGAGTATCGTTTGATGCTCTGGAAGATGCCTTGGTACGAAAAGGTATACATCCCGTCTTAATCAATTGGATAGGTGTCTATCTTAGGAGTAGGGTTATACAGGTTTCCCTTGGCGGGCGCACCATGATAGTACAAGTGGGGAGAGGTTGCCCTCAAGGGGGTTGTCTCTCACCTAAGTTGTGGTGCGTCGTCATGGATGACCTTTTGGTTAGGATGAATTCATCGGGATTTTATGTGCAAGCATATGCCGATGATGGTGTTATTTTATTGTTAGGGCGCTGTTTGTCCACTATTTCGGACCTAATGCAAAGCGCCCTTAACATGGTGTATTGTTGGACACAGGATAAGGGTCTTTCTATTAATCCTATTAAGACCCAGGCAATTCTATTTACTCATAGAAGGAAGATAGTAGGTTTTACACCTCCTAGGTTGTTAGGTACTTCCATACAGGTTAGCAAATCAGTGAAGTTCCTTGGAGTAGTTCTCGACAGTAAATTGAACTGGTCGGAACATGTTAAGACACAACATCAAAAGGCGATAATCTCCTTTTGGCAATGTCGAAGAGTTGTAGGTAAGAACTGGGGAATCACTCCCAAGATGATGTTCTGGATTTATTGTATGGTCATTAAACCTAGATTGGTATATGCGGCTTTGGTGTGGTGGCGTCGCATTGAAACACGATCTGCTAGGCAGCTGTTGGAAGAAGTCCAACGCTTGGCTTGTCTGGCGGTGACTGGAGCGTTTCGGACGACACCGACCGCATCTATGGAGACTTTGTTAGGGATTCCACCTCTTTTTGTGGAGGTGAAAAACCAGGCAATGAAAGCCTGTTATAGAATTAAACAGGCAGGTTTTTGGCAGGGTAAGCGATATGGTCATTCTACCATTTATCGTGAGATGCTTTTAAGGATTCCCATTACAGGTTTCCCTTCTGATAGGAATTTGAAGACTTTTGTCTTTGGTCATTCCTACAGGGTTAGGTTGCCTTCTAGGGAAGATTGGTTAACCCTGGGTCCGTCTGGTGTGATTCCTGAGAATTATCTCCGATGCTACACGGACGGTTCCAGGATGGATGGTAGGTCTGGGGCTGCCGTCTATTTTGAGACGGGAGATCATTTGGTAGCGCCTCTTGGTGAGTGGGCCACCGTTTTCCAGGCTGAGGTTTATGCAATTCTTTGCTGTATTTTGGATGAGAGGGTGCGTAACACTAATTTAAAAGGTGTTTGTATCTGCTCGGATAGCCAGGCTGCGTTGAAGGCGCTTAATTCATGTGTCTTCACTTCCAGATTGGTGTTGGAATGTTCTAGAAGACTGGAAGATCTTTCTTCATTAAAGGATGTGCTTCTGGTCTGGGTTCCAGGTCATATGGGAATTTTTGGGAATGAGGAGGTGGATAGGTTTGCCAAATTAGGTGCCTCTCTCCCTTTCATTGGTCCAGAGCCTGCTGTTGGTGTGTCTTCTGACACATGTTTGTCGGGCTTTCAGACGTGGATGACCTCACAGCACTCATCCTTATGGATGAGTGCAGTGGGTTGTCGGCAGTCTAAAATGCTCATTGGGGGCCCGGACGGAGCTTTGAGTAGTGGGGTCCGATGTCTTTCACGGACCTCCCTCAGGTATCTGGTTGGATTCCTCACTGGGCATTGTGGTTTAAGGAGACATCTCTATATAATGGGACTTGTGCCTGACCCTTTTTGTAGAGTTTGTGAAACTGAGGAGAAAACACCCATGCATTTGATGACGAATTGTTTGGGTTGTGAGGAGATTAGGTTTAGGACCTTCGGCCGGAATAGGATGTCGGTAGAGGACCTTAAGCTGTGTCCTTTTAAGGTTTTGGTCCGATTTGTTCGGTCTGTTGTGAAACTTAGATGGTTAAAACCTGGGCCTGGATTTTCATTCTAGTCCCAGTGGTAGGTATACTTTAGGGGCAGCTATATGGGCCCGAGGGGGCTTTGGATAGCGTAGGGTTTACTTCCCTCCCCTTTTGGGAATAATAATAGTTATTAGTTTTAAGCAACTTTACTACCAAATTAACTTGTTTAAAGAAGAAAAACATTTTTAGTTTATACTGGCAGTAACTTTGGAGGGTTCTTATAAATTTCATTATTAATTGCGTTAATCCAAAAGATTAATTCGATATTTTTTAATTAAAACCATATTAAATTAATTTTATTATGCACAAAGTAAACATTTATTAGACGCAACTAAACTTTAATAAAACATAATGATAACGACTTTATCAATTAGATAATGCATACCTGATACAGAATATACAATACACTGATTATTTAAAAAAAAAATAATAAATGTTTACAGAGATTACAACTAGTACAAAAACGTGATTCACGTGAAGAAAAAAAAATCACGTTTTTGGCAGCAAAAATTTTAATTTATTTTTATTACTGTTAATTATTACTACAAATCTTTGTTATGTTCTTTTTATGTAAAAATTTATTAAAGAAACATATAATATTAAAATAAATATTATTTTTTCTTTTTAATTTATTCTTTATTACCCAGAAATTTAGCACTTAATATTCCAATTTGGAAGAATCTGACAAAGTTTAGTAACAAGTCAAAGTGAATTCTGCAAATTTACACATCTAAAATGAAAATTTCTTACAATAAAAATGCAGTCTGTCTATCAGTTGACAACAGATTTTTGCAATGATTTTTTCGGTAAAAGTTTCCATTACACACTGCCAAATTTCTTCTTAAGTTGGAATATTAACTACATGTTCAGTTATACTTAATTTTACCTTGTAAAACCGTAGTATTTAATACTGAAATAAGTGTTGATAAGCACTGAAATGATAGAGTTAAGCATATGTTTTCAAGTAATAGTAAATATACAGACCTTAATAGTTACAACACAATTTTTTGTTTTTAAATATCAAAAAAGGAATATAAATGATGGCTTACTTGCAGTATGTATGCAGTTTTACCAATGCCTAACTTTTAAGTTCCGGGAACTGGATTGTTTTGAGAGAGAAACTGGGTAGAAAGGTTCCCTTTTGAGCATAATCTTTATTAACTGTTTTTACAATAGGTATGCCCTTCGAAGATAAGAAGATTTCCCGAAATGTTTAGGGAAAAGTAAGATTGTTTTTTATTACTTCCTGACCCAAAACAATTTCAACAATTTTCGAAACATTTTACAAATGGAAGTGTCGAACAAAAATGCCTCAGTCATCTTTAACGAATATAATTTTTGGAAATATTACCGTTTATGTCAAAATCGCGACAGGCTAAAAACAGAAACACGACAGCAGAGAGTTGCGTACCGCTTAACCGATTCTCTTTAGATTTCTAATTTGAGCAATAATTTTATTGTTCTTAATACTGTAATATGGATTGCTGAGCCGAGTAATGGCTTAAAATGTCTGTAAATGTTAGCAAATAAATATATAACTACTGCAGACACTTGTATCTCCTAAATTATATTGTACGAACGAGAAAGGAAAAGGTTGTGAAATTAAGGAGGAGGCAGGAAGGTTTTTTCTTGCCGTAAACGGGGATTCCTTGGAAGACAAGAAGTAGCTGTTTAACAAAAAATGAAAATGGAAAAAATGATTACTACCCTTAGATCTTCGAGTGAATGCTAAACATGGTCCTCGTTACAAGTAGTTGAGATGAGTATCCTCAGGAAAATTGAGGGCATTTTGAACGCAGAAATATATTCCCTGTTAACCTACGTCGATGTATATTTCTGTGAACAAAATATCTCCAAAACGAAAAATTGTTATCAATTCAAACTATATATTTGATCATTCATTTAAGCCCAACCAACCATGAGCTCAAACACGAATTTCAACCAAAATCAGTAACCGAAAATATTTTGCTGAATTCTGATCTTATGCTTTTCCACCTTAATATGTGTCTACGGAGAAGAAGCCCTATAAAAAAATATTTCTCCTGTTCTTCTGTTAAAAACCAACAGAACTTTAAACTAATACTTCACAACTCCTTGGATTGGCTGTTCAAGCTTAACTATCACGGCGCCAAAATTCAATTAATATAATCTTAATCTTTCCAATGCAGCTTTTTAAGTAAATATAACATTTTATTTATTGCACGGCTCACCTATAATGTATTCCAATACTAAATTCCAGCCGATAACAAATGCAGCAAGTTCTCCAACGGTGACATAACTGTAAACATAGGCTGACCCAGCTTTTGGAACTCTGGCGGCGAATTCAGCATAACATAATCCTGTAAAAAAAAGAAGATAAATTAACTTGAAGATTCAAAATTTAAAAAAATTTGGTATGAATAGACGCAGTTAATATATAAGGAATTTATATAATGGAAATACATGATATTTAGCATCTATGGCAGGTAGAAGTTTACAAATTGATATGTCGTCCTGAAGACAGTAAACTAAATAACATTTCTAATCTGTCACAGGACCACCTGAAGTCAATTTTCTGGAAATTTGTCAAATGAAAGTGATAAGATTTATCTGTGTACATCGCTTTCTGAGTGTAAGGAAAATCTTTATAGCATCTGAGAAAATTTCAAAAATCGATCCTGTAAAGTAGCATTTCCGGTTAGCCGATTTCCATCAAACTTGGAAGAATAAAACGATAGATTGTAGTTAGGAAGTACAACTTTGAGAGGAAGTCTAATGTTGCTACTTGCACAGAAACCCACAACAATAAATTTTCCTTCCAAAATGTTTCAAATAATTGTGATAGGCTTTTGTGTAAGTAGATAGTATAATGAAGTTCAAAGAAAATCTTTGGTGCTGTTTTATAGAAAATCATGAAACAAAAACCGTACAGTTGCACTTCCGTTTGATAAATTTTTACTAAAACCTGACTATGAGTGTGGTTGTGCTCCCTAAACGGAATATCAAGTTTGTGGTTCCTGCGATATTGTTTTTACACACACAGACCACATACACAGAATATTCGCCAAAAACATACTTTTCGTACTCAGAGGACCTCAACACATCTACTTCCTGTACAAACTCAATTTCGAAAATTTTCAATTCTTCTCAAAACTCTATTAGCAATCCGAGAAAAGGAAGTAGATCCGAGAAATCAGGTTTGAAAAAACACTCACTCGATTTTCTCTTTCTGAAATTAATATAGATCTGTATTGAGAACTTTACTTCAAATTGGGTATTTTTACTATACTTGTCTTCAATATCTGAAGGCGTTAGTTTTTTCGTTTTATAATGAAATGACATTTTACTTGGTCCAAGCAAACCGAGAACATCCCAAAATTTTCAATTTTCTTTGAAAAAAGTTTACTAAAATAGTGAAAGCCTAGATATGTTCAATTAATATTTTTGAGTTTAATGAAAAGCGGCGAAATAATGAAAATAATAAAATAAAATTAGCATCGTGGTTTCTGAACCTTCCTGTCGGATACCTTGGTATACTTTCTAAGCTACGGCTAGACACGGATTTTGACGCACTTTTTCTGCGTAAAATAACGCAAGAAATATGGGGTGCGCTGATAGTAGGGGAAGTGGCTAGACGCTACTGAAATTATCGTACGAAGTAGATCCAGACACGCGTTCTCAAGGTCATAACGCAGAAGGATGAATCCGAGCCCATACTTCGAGAAATTACGCAGTGTGCTGGCTAACCAGCCAGAAAACAACGCAACGGAGGCTGCCATTCTGTTTGTATAGCTCCCTTGTACTCGCTTTTGAATTTTGGTATATTTTATTTATCGACATACGATAGTATTCAAAATATAAACCTGGCTAATTTTAAAGTTTATCATGTAGATTTATGAACTTTCCTTTATAACCTCGATCACAGATTACTGGATGCACCCACCAATTTTTCTGTCGTTTCTGTTTATGACGTCGTCGTTCTCAACCATTAACGAAATAACTACTTCCGATGTAATGCTTAACTTTGCCATACTTTTTTCTGCAAAATGCTTTTGGAATGACACGTTCTCCACTGATGGAACTACTGCACTACGTTCATGTACGATCACTGGGAAACCTACTTCATTTAACGCGTTATTTATCCTAATAATTGCGTTATTTATAGTACAGTCTAGCCAGGGCTTCACGTCATAAAACGTTCCGTTAATTTCCGTTAGAAAGCCTTTGTTAAAATCCGTCCGTCTAGCCGTAGCCTAAACCCAGTAGTAACCCTCCCATTCTGATCCTAGACACCCTTAATTCGTTAAATCCCTGACATATCTTCTCTCTCCTCCCGCCCCAAAAATTAAACGATCCCTTCTCATTCAATGAACTCCTGCTTATGCTTAAAACTAATTCAAACAACTCTTCTGAAGAAAATAATATTCATTATCCTATGTTGGCCAACCTGAGAAGAGAATGGAAAGAGGGACTATTAAGTGTATTAATGATATAAAAACTGTTAATTTCTTAACCAAATAATTACATACTATTGCATAAGTATTGCTTATTTGCTTGGTTCAATAAAGTCACGAAAAAAAAAAATTCAAATGGTGTCGGTCATATCATAGTTGCAAAATGCGTAGAATACGTTTTTATGTTTTTCAACAACCCTCAGAATCGCCCAAACTACCCCCATGATATGGAGAAAACATTCGTTCGCTTTTTACCAAAGAGGTATTCTACGTATTTTCAGAAAACGTTAAAAATAGTTTTTGAATTCTACTGCTGCACAACAAAATACTAAAAAACTTTCTTTTTTTTTTGTCCAGAATAAATCAGAACATAGCAAAAACTAGTTTACATGATATTATATATTAAAAAAACAACACTATTGTGTGGTTACATTTAAGATAAAGAACTACTTAAGCGAAAAAATGTAGGTATCAATTACTAAAGGAAACGAACGGTTCGCGGCACACCGCAGGACAGGAAAAAATTTTAAAGCCTGTATTTAGAGAGTAATATTAAAGTTTTTTTTTCTGTTACATTTGAACACCACAATGAGAGTGATCTGAGAACCAATACGATTGCTTCTATTGTTACTGAACGATAAATAATTACATTGTTTCTTATTAAAGATTTTATACTTTACCTTTTAATGCCTTGAAAAAAATTAAGTAAATAATTGAATGCTACCTTGAATGTTTCATACCAATTAAAAAAAATATATATATATTTCTGAATTTCTTTCCCAACTTAGTTAGGAAGGTGTAGGAAATAATTTGGTAAAGTATTTTAATTTTCTTTAAAATGATGTCTCAATTCATGAAACTGGTAAGAGACTCCCAAAGAGATTTAGTTGAAATCACAAATTTGAAAAAATTAAACAGTTGATTATTTAAATATACATATTTGATATTTCAAATAACAAATCTAGACAACATTTGATGTTAGATGTATAAAGGAGTGGCTACAAAGCCGTCAAAAAAGATATACTGTGGCTGTTTTGGCATAGAATGTAGTCGGACTATAAAATATACAATGGTTAAGTATAATAATGGACTTTGTTGAGTTGAAGTTTTTCCTGGGGTACGCCAAATCCAAGTAGTTGCACACATCCTCCGCTGCATGCACTGTGTATATTGTGTGAAGGTTATGTGTTACTGTTGTTAGGTTATGTGTTAAACCGGTATTAGCATCAGGGACGCCAAGAACCCTGTAGAAATGGTTAGTCCCATTTCTCTCTATGATGTACTGGTATTATTAATTGAAATTCTCATTTAAAACAGACCTTGGATCAAATGGACTATAAATTATACAGTTAACTTTGTAACGCGTTATATCTTTTATTTATTATTTTACTCAAGGATTTTGCTGGGAATGTTCGGTTTCTTAATTTTTACAAGGAAGTAGTATTGCATTACTTGGAAGAATTTATTGAAGTCGTTCCGAGCTTATGATAGTAAACAACGAATCATTCATTTGGGATAAATCCAAATTTTTGGACAAAAATCACTTATAAAAACAATATATACATGAAACGAAAATATAGTCATTTAGACTTTCTATAAATAGAAGAAATGTTGTATCGTTGAAGATTTTTTTAAACAGAGTTTTGCATAAGAAATATAATTTTTGAGATTCTACGAATAGAAAAGAATGTTTTTAGAAAAAAGTCTTTTATCTCTCTCACAAAGTGAGAGTACAGGATAACTCATTAACGGAAAACCTCAAGAAAATCAAACTTGAAATTCTGATCAAGACAGACCCCGAAAGTTTAAGAAATTAAGGTTATAGTTAAAATCCCTCTAAGATGTCAGAAGAATTTCCCAATGTTCGCTGCAGGCATTCATAATTCTGGTAATGAGCTAATTTCTACATTTAGATTTTTCAGCATACACTAAATACTATGTGGCCCCCGAAAGAAAGTAGTCGAGTGTAATATGATTAGTATTGGGGGGGGGAGGGTAAATTAAATATGTTAATTAATAATTATAATTCATATTTGAAATCTTCTCTAAAGGGATCTCGTGAGGTCTGTGTTTATACAGAACAATTAAATATACAGATTCAAAAAATATATAATTAAAATAAAAAGTATATATCAAAAATTAATAAATACAATTTTGAGATACAACAACATAAGTGTCTTGTCATTTGGGAGAAATAGCTTTTTACAAAACTTACATATTTTACATTTATTCTAAGTGGAAGAAGGTTGGGTTTCTTGGAACACTTCCACCACTCACTACTGTAACATGGCTTTCCATGATGACATGTTACAGCATAAATTGGAATTGAACTCCATCTGTAAAAGTGTCCACCTTATATATTCTACCTCCACGCCAGGGAAAGTGAAAAGGGGGAAATTCCCTTTGTCCTAAATAAATGTAGGCCAGGTACCTCTGACTCAACTAACTGTTTCGTTTGTGCTCCTCTACTTTCAAGAAACCCAACTTTATATATTATATATATTGAAAAAATTCCCTACTTTACAATCATATAACAATAAAGAATATATTTTGATATAATTTATATTTATTAATTCACCCAAAGATGTACATATTACACGAGAGATGTTAGATCAGGTGGCTCAGAGGCGATACGAGTATTTAAAAATGAGGTTACCCTCCTTTCAAAAATGAACTAGCGCCGGCGCCCTACTGAATCCAGATCTTAACTATGTATACAAACAAAGATGGACTGAGTTTAATATGGCTTCCTCTTGATCAACACCATTCGGTCACGTCCAGCAGTATCCTTAGAAAAAACGTCCTGTTTCTCTTAAACATCAGTAAACTCCACTGAATGCACGGCGATCTGATCTGATATTCTGCTTAGGAAATCGTCTCTGATGTTCTGCAAAAGCCAGCGCTTTTCATTTCCATTACAAAACTCGTTCACATAATATTCTTCATTTGAAAAATTTATTTTTAAGTTATTTTATTTATCAGCTTAGTAAATCAACAGCAAAACTATAAAAAAAATGAAAGTGGAAACAGCTGAAAACAATTATTATTATTATTACAAATGAGCAAGCGGCAAAGCCGGTAATAGCTCGCAAAGTTGTACAAAATAGCTTGGTACAAGAGGTTAACAAAATTAAATAGTGATAACTATGAAGTACTTAGGTTAAAGAAGTGACTTAGAATATATTGCACAAGTAGAATGTAGAAAATAATACACATATACAAAAATTAAATAAATTGGAACTTCTTAAATTTTGCACTAACCATATTCACCTAAAAAAATAAATGACACACAATAAATAAAAATAAAGTTGGCGTTATTTATGTAACTTTGTGAAAAGTGTCATATTTGTTCTTAAAAGAGTTCTTAGATGAAGCGTTAACAACATTGATGGCAAGCCATTCCATGGGAAGACAGGACGAACTGTGAAGAAGTTGTGTCTTATGTCCAGTCTGGTGTGAGGACATTCTAGAGTCAAGTGATGGCCCCGTAAATAGTTCAAATATCTTCGTGCAAAGAGAGAAGACATGTCACATGTGTAATATCCAGTTAAAATCTTAAACACCTCGATCATATCCCCAGATCGGATAAATTAAGCGCCTTTAGTCTTTCAGAATAAGATAGAATTTTCAGAGATGGAGACACTTTAGACATTTTTCTTTGAACTGATTCTAAGAGACTTTTGTCCTTAGAAAGATAAGGAGACCATATCGGAATAGCGAATTCCAAGAGTGGACGAACATATGTAGTGTAGACTCTTCTCAGGTTGTCTGGGCTGATGTCAGGAAAAGACTTTCTTATAATATACATTAAACTATTGCATTTTTTAACTACTTTAGTCACTTGCTTGCCCCACTTTAGATCATTAGAAACCAACACTCCAAGATCCAAGATTTCTTCAACAGATGTAAGCTGTGTTTCATTTATACAGTAAAGGTGACATGGATTATTATGACCCAAGTGTAATATTGCACATTTACTTGTGTTGACTTGTAAAAGCCAAAGACTGCACCAAAGCTCAAGTCTTACTAAATCCTGCTTGATAGTATGGTTATCTGTCAGGGGGTTGTTAAAAAACTTACAGTCGTCTGCATAGTATTCGGAGTGTGAAAGAAAGTTGAGATCTGAGATATAGGCAATAAATAACAGCGGACCCAAAACGGAACCTTGTGGAACTCCGCTGAGTACGTCCTTAGAAGCTGATAACACTCCGTCAACTCTCACTTGAAACGTACGTCCCGATAAGAAGTCAGCTACCCATAACAGAATATTATTTCTTATACCGAGATGTTCAAGTTTGTACAAGAGAAGCTTATGTGGAACTGAATCGAAAGCGGCTTCAAAGTCTATGTAAATAACATCCACGGGTCTATGATCCTCCACTTCTTTGGTCCAGATGTCTACAGATCTCAGCAAAAATTACTGAGGACAGATCTACCAGGTAGAAATCCATGCTGATTATCTTGGACGACACTATTTTCTAAAAGAAAATACGTAAGTTTAGAAGTTATTACCTTTCAAGTACTTTGCACAACATACTTGTCAATGAAACTGGCCTGTAATTCACAGGGTCCGTTCTGTCACCTTTTTTAAAGATGGGTACTACCACAGCAATCTTCCATACATCCGGTTTATTATGATTCTAAATATTTTTAATAATGGTTTACAAAGAGAGTCTGCGCATTTCTGAAGAAATAAGGGAGAGATGCCATCCAAGCCAGAACTACCAGATGGATTTAAACTGTTGATAGCCTGTTTAATGTCTTCCTCTGTCAGGCAAACGTCTTCAAAGGATTGGTTATTTCTAGTTTGAGACGATAAAGGTGGAAGATTATTAATTCCAACAGAAACCAAAACCTCAGGAAAATCAAACTTGAAATTCTGATCAAGACAGACCCCGAAAGTTTAAGAAATTAAGGTTATAAAATTGGTCTGCTAGCAAGCTAGCATTACTGAAAGGATCTGTGTGAAGAACACCATCTGCATCCTTTAGCTGTATTATTTTTGGTTTCCCTTTAAGTTGACTATTTGTATAATTGAAAAATGCTTTAGAGTTATAACTATTGATTAAATTGTTCTCGAAATGTGCTTTAGCTTTCCTACATTTTGTTGTTACTATATTACTCATGGTTCTGTATTTCGTGTAGAGGTGATCATAGTTGGTTTCTTTGTACTTTTTCCAAAGTTTCATTTTGGCGTCAATTAGTTTAAGTATATTATGTTTCATCCATGGTTTTCTGTATAATTTCTTGATAGTGATATTAGGAACATGGTTAGCTATTATTATATTGTTAATAACAGTGTAGAAATTATTGCAAATATGTGTTACTGTTTGTGAATCTGTTATATTAAAATTGTGGGAGGCTATGAGTTCATTAATAGTACCGTAATTTGCAGCTTTAAAGTCTTTAATGATCTTATCATGTTTACATCGATGATCACGTTGTATTTGTAAAGTAGATACCAATACAAGATGATCACTTTTTCCAAAGGGAGGATCAGAGTTAATCTTCGATATCAAACTAGGCTCATTGCATAAAATAAGATCAGTGAGTGATGGTGTATCTGGAGGGTGTGCCTGGTGTTAAAATCAACAAATTGATGAAAAGAAAAGTCACTGACATAGTTAATAAACAGTGCTTGCCCACTAGTAGTATAATCTGATGAAATACTGTTGTTCCATTTGATTTTGGGAAAATTAAAATCACCCACTAATATAATGGGATTGTCAGATTTCAGAGTTCTTAAGTATTAAATTAATTTAGTGTCTGCTTCAAAATTGGTATTAGGTGGCTTGTATACCAGCAAATCAGAGCTCTAAAAGATGAAAGTGAAATATCAATAACAATGGCCTCAAATGTGTTATTATTGACAGATGAAATTAATTTAGACACTACTACCAAATAACCCTTAAATTGTTTTCGCACATAAACGCAGACGCCACCGCCTTTTTTATCAGTTCTGTCACATCTGAACAAATGGTATTCTGATATGTTAATAAGAGGGTCAGGATCGTTATCAGTAAGAAAAGTTTCAGCAATAGCAAACACCAAAATTTCATTATTGCCACAGTAAACGGACATTTCATTAATTTTATTACTTATTGAACAAACATTCGTAAAACAAACTGGTACATCTAGAATTAATTCACTAAACCGTTTTTTGATACAGTACATCTTAACAATTTTTGGGGTGTTTCTAATATATTTTATGGTTAAGTCAGTTTCACCTACCTGTCTCCTCTTCTCAAGTTCTAGTCTAAGTGAATTTAGATTTTCTCTTTGCATAAATGTCGAATCAGGTTTAATTGCAATCTTACAATCAGCATCGAGTTTCTTTCTGTTCTTTAAAACAGATAAGGCTTCATCTTTAGATTTCATGATAACTTTTAAAGATCGAGGTCGGGAATTATTCTCATGCAGCTTACCAAGCCTAGTAGTGTGTATATCCAGTTCAATATCAGGTAAGATTTGCTTAAAGACTGTCAGGGCATGAGCTGTATCTTCTGACTTTCGAACCTCTACATTACTGTCCGAACATTCTGGCACATTGAATAAAGTAACATTTCTTTCTCTCCTTTCTCTTATCTCATCTATCACATTATCAATAATAGTGGGAATCTGTTTTTTAGTAAAGACAAGATCAGTTAAAGAGAGCTTAAAGTCATTTAGTTGAGCCTCAAATAGCATCATAAGTTTGTTGTTATTTTCAGTTAATGTTTCTATTAAATTTGGAGAATGATTAGAGTCTTTTTCGAAACATGCATCACACAAATAAAACAAATGTTTCTGCTTATTGTTGAGTGATAATATCTGATTACGAGACAGACCTGTGCAGTCAGCACAAAAACATTGTTTACAATGTTTACATTGTATTATTGAGCCTTTTTTCTCATCCAATTCTCTCTTACACTTTACACAAATTTCACTATTCACGATCGGCATTGTTTCAATTGATTTAATAATATGAATTTAAGTTTTAAAACTGCAGCAACAAAAAGACGATGCTTAATCTTCTTGTAACCTTCTTCATTGAGAACAGCTGATAATTAAAGACACATTAATAATAAAGTTCTGTTTGAAAACTTTGCATTTTTCAATAGCCGAACTTCAGTTGCGAAGCATTTTCGAACTTACGTTTATTAAACATTTTTGATTAAAAATGATTTCAATAATACATCCTTAAGCTGTAGACCTCGGAGTCATGGGAGACACTGTATACAGTATTAAGTTAATGCCATTGCTATTGACCCGTTATTTTATGTTGACTAATTTATATTGGCCAAGGTCATCCGGTTGGTTTATCGCTCCCACTCTTTTCTATGCATTTTTTTACCACTTACTTTTCCTGTTTTAACTTTATTAAACTTTTAAGAAAATATAAGACCCCAAAAAATAAAAAAAACTGCCTTAGAGTTTTTGTGCATACAGTATTGATGTTTTTTTTTATGGATATGATTAATTACTGGCTTCATTGCTATATTATGTTAGTCAATATTATTTCCTATCAAGCACACCAATATAAATGAAAGGGAAAGGCATGTCAATAACCTGTGGAATAAACAAAATTATTTAATTACATAATTCTCACATGTTAATTCACTTTACTACTTCGTTTAAAAAAAAATGTTTCCAAAATAATGCTTATTTTTATTCATTTCAATGAATTTCTTTGTTTTTCTGGGGTAATAGTTTATTTATTTCAGTTATAAATGGAAAAATTGATAGAACTGCCTAGCCCGACGAGCTGCTGAAACAAAGTCACTTGTGGATAATTTTCTTGTAAGTGGTGCCTTAAACCAAGGAGTTTTATTAAAGTAATACGATTGAAATCACATGTTTTGAGGTCCCCTAAGTGTAAAAAACAAAACAAAAAAACACTCACACAACTTTCTCTTACTCCAGTTCTCAAAATTATAATTGATAAATTTTATAATTAATGTACCAAATTTAATGAAATTCATCGAAAACTAAAAAAACTGTTCAGTAGAAGCGCACTTCCAGTTTACTAATTATCTTGAAACTTGGAATTTTGGCCATCTATTTATTTCTAATTAATTTTGTTTGGATGGTAGAATTGTATAATCAACTATGATAGCACTTTAGAGGAAAACATAACCCCACCCCTCCTCCAAAAATTCCCTTAAATGAATTTTCTTAAAGAAGTGTTTTAAATAAAAGTTGTAGATCTTTGTATGTTTAGTTTCTATAAGAAGTTTTAAGAAAATCGTCGGAGCCATTTTTGAGAAAGTCGCGAAAAAGTGAAAAAAATCATTTAGTAAAGTGGTAAAGTAGACACACTTCCGATTTTTTTTCAAACTCGATATTTCAGCAACATATCTAATTCTAATTAACATTATTTAGATGAAAGAATTGTCAAATAAACTGAAATAGCACTTTAGATAAAAACCTAATCCTTTAACCGAAGAAAATCGTCGGAGCCAATTTTTGAGAAAATTGGGAAAAAGTGAAAAAAAAAAAAAATCATTTAGTAAAGTGTTCAAACAAACGCACTTCCGGTTATCCGATTTTTTCAAACTCGGAATTTCAACAACATATTTAATTCTCATTAACATTATTTAGATGACAAAATTGTCTAATAAACTGAAATAGCAGTTAAGATGAAAACCTAACCCCGGTTGGTTTGTCTGTAGTGTTTGAACAAAATATAGCAAAAACGAAAAATCGCAGGTAGCTCCAACTTAGTATTCCGTTTAGGTACTACCATCGCACTGACACGAAGTGCGACTTCCGGTGCGAACAACCGGAAGTGCGACTTTATTGAATGTTTTTTTTCTTCAGGTTTTGGGGATTTTCTTGAAAACGACGGCGCTAACGATTTTCTTTAAACTTATACACAGATCTACCTACACACATAAATGCCTATCGCTTTTATTTAAACATTTTCCCGGAAAAATGTATTTGGGGGGGGGTTCTTGAGACTGTAACTTTAAACTATCTTCTAAAATACTACTTCAATGCAAATATATGGTTCTACCACATACAATAATATACATTAGGAACAGTGCTAGAATTTCTAATTTGAAGAATATCTGGTTAACCGAAAATTAATAGCATCAGAGATATTTTCCATAATACCCTGCTTCTTTTTGTAGTCATAAACCGGTTTCGGACGTTCGTCCATCATCAGGATGTTTTTTGTCAAAACAGTATGATAACATAGACTTGCACTGAGCAAATTCAGTTGATACACTTTTTTACTTTCTCTTACTTCTAGTAAGAGAAAGTATTGTAATTGTGTCAAATTTTCGGTATCGAGTTTTTACCGGAAATATCCTTTTTGAGAGGAAATATCCTTCTCAGAGTCCAAAAAAGTGGTCTTTAGCAAATAGTCGTGTGTGAAAGAGCAAAGCTCAAAATCGAAAATACCGTAGAAAGTTGAAACTTGATATTCCGCTTAGGGATCTGACAATACGTTATCTGCTGTCAAAATTCCTCCGCCGGAAGTACCGGCGTACCACTTTACTAGCTATTTTTTTTTACTTTTTTGCGATTTTCTTCAAACTTGGTACATAAACTATACATACAAAGAGCTACAACTTTTATTTGTAACATTTCTCCGGAAAAATTCATTTAAAGGTACTTTTGGGGGAGGGTTGGGGTTACGGCTTCCTCTAAAGTGCTATTTCAGTTTATTAGATAATTCTGTCATCTAAATAATGTTAATTAGAATTAAATATGTTGATGAAATTCCGAGTTGGAAAAAAATCAGATGATCGGAACTGCGTTTACTTTACCATTTCAATAAATAATTTTTTTCGCGATTTTCTCAAAAATGGTTCCGGCGATTTTCTTGAAACAACATATATATAAGCTACACATACAAAGATCTACAACATTTATATTAAACATTTCTCTCGGAAAATTAATTTAGGGGCACTTTTAGGGGGAGAGGTGGGGTTATGTTTTTCTTGTGAGTGCTATCATAGTTTATCATACAATTCTATCATCTAAAGAAAATTAATTAGAAATAAATAGATGGCCAAAATTCCGAGTTTTAAGAAAATTAGTAAACCGGAAGTGAGCTTTTACAGTTTGTTCAGTTTTCGACGAGTTTCATTTTAAATTTGGTACATTAACTATAAAATTTGTCAATTATAATTTTGAGAATTGGAGTAAGAGAAAGTAGTGTGAGTGTTTCACACAAGATGTTTTAAATGTGTTTTTGTTAGGACCTAAGTAAGTTAAGAAGGGGTTCGTTGTACCTGGGTGGGTAAACACATGTTTTTCCTTTTTAAAACCTATTGTAGATTGTTCCTTTTAAAAAACATCCAACAAGTGGAGATGTATATCTTAAATTAGGTTTTTAATCTAACCTAACCTAACCACAACTATGGAGAAAGTTAACAGGTTAACCAAAACAGAGTAGGTTTTTTGAATCTTTTTTTTTGGCATTTTCTTGTAAAAAATAACTTTTATAAACTTGGAACGCTAACTGCATATATGTAAACTGATCACTATTTTTTTTTAACTTTTCCAAAAAAAAAAAAAAAATATTTTAAACAGTTCTGCCGAATTTGTAGCGGCAAATTTCAAATATGTTTAGATGGTTCAATATTGTAGGCACGCCCTTGTGGACAACAAAGTAATCACTTCTTGGATGGGTAGGTGGTACTTGTACTCCCCTGCCACCTCTATATTTTGGTAAACATAAAATTTATGCGTATTTAAAAAAAAAAAAATGGCCATTTTATTAATCGTAGACTGTCATTTTAATAAATTGTATTAACAAGACTAAAGGAAAGTCGTGTGAATGATTAACACCAGATTTCTTTTCTCTGAATATCATATGATATCTAAAAATTGTATGGTTAGAAAGTGAAATTATGAAAGGTTATAATGTAGAAGGTTAGTTTAGTGTACTTTTGATTAACTAGCCATCATTTTCTCATAAAAGAAGTGAATATTTCTTCCTTTTTTTTCCATAACAATAATATTAATGTGTTTATTAACTTTATAAATAATTCAGGTTTAATTTTGTAAGACCTGTATTTCAATACACTTTCTTTTAATAAACAACGGACATGCACTAGAAATTTTTGGATAACTCGTTAGTGATTCAAATGAACTATAGCTTAAGCAGAGCGTAGTAATAAATATATGACTGCCTATTTTTATTATTATTGTTTTTTTTTTGTTTTTTTTATAAATTAGTAAATATTATTTCTATTATGTTCATCATTTCTCTCATTCATTCGTTGTTATTCGGCATTTATTTGTACTAATTTTTTTTATTTTAGAAAATATGAAATAGAGTGTCTAATTCCTTCAGTGTGATTGAATTTTCATTCTGTACTAGATCATCAAATATTCCATTTTACAATTTATTTTGAAAGATTTCCTTGGATAGGACATTCAGTAAAAGATATTTTAACAATTATATTTCAGACTGTCTGTAATGTGCATTATATAATTGCGATCATAGTTACTATGAATTTTTCCAGCCAGTCCTTTCTTTTATTATTCTCTCCAAAAATTAATAGTTTACTTTCTCTAACTAATTCTAAAGAAAGTATGTTCGAATGAGATATGACAGTCTTGAATCTGTTTTGTTTTTTGTGATTGATGGATTGCTTGTTTACAAAACTCACAAATGTGACGGCAAACACTTACTTAAAACTTACTCATTTCAGCGAGTTTCACAATTCTATAAGCAGATTTCCTTCAAATATGAAATTGTTATATATATATCTATGAGTCCAAAAAAGTGGTTTTTAGCAAATTGTGTATATATATATATATATATGTGTGTGTATGAACAGCATAGCTCAAAAATAAGACACCATAGAAAGTTGAAACTTGATATTCCGTTTAGGTATCACCATGGGATCTGACAGTACATTATCTGACAAAATTCCTACACCGGAAGTACCACTTTACTAGTTTCTTTTTTTACGTTTTTGCGATTTTCTCAAAAATGGCTCCGACGATTTTCTATAAACTTCCCATATAAATTAGACATACAAAGATCTATAACTTTTAATTGAAACATTTCTCTGGGAAAATTCATTTAAGGACACTTTTAGGGGAGAGGTAGGGTTATGTTTTTCTCTAAAGTGCTCTCATAGTTGATTATACAATTCTATCATCCATACATAATTAATTAGAAATAAATAGATGCCCAAAATTCCGAGTTTCAAGAAAATTAGTAGACCGGAAGTGCGCTTTTACTGAACAGTTTTTTCACTTTTTGATGAATTAAATTTGGTACATAAACTATAAAAGTTGTCAATTATAGTTTTGAGAACTGGAGTAAGAGAAAGTTGTGTGAGTGTTATACACCAGATTTTTTAGTCTTGGAATTATTCTCTTCCTATTTCATTTTTTTTTATATCACAATTTTATTCAATTACAGTGATATTGTCAGAGACATTTTCCGTGGTAGCCTGCTTCATTTAGTGTATAAACTGAATTTGCTCTGTGCAAGTCTGAGTTATCACACTGTCTGACAAACGCATCCTGAAGATGGGCGAGTGCCCGAAACCGGTCGATGACCACAAAATGAAGTAGGCTACCACGGAAAATGTTTCTGATGCTTTCTAGCTCTGCGGAACCAACCACCACAACAATAGTGATATTGTTTAAAGTTGCTAAAAAAAAAAAAATTCTAGAAAACATTAAAAACATTGCATAGAATTTCCAGATTTGAAGATAACGGTTATAACTCGAAATGCGCGACTTTACAGAATAGTTTTTTTTTAATCTTTAAATTTTTTTCTTTAAAGAATTTTCTTAAAATCTGCCATAAGATTTTTTTCAGAACTTCCGATGATAATTTCGTAGCAATTACAGATATAAATCTAGCTCAAGGACAACACTGATATTAATAACAGCATCATATTATATAGCGTGAGTATTTCGCAAGAGATTATTTTTTTCCATTTTAATTTTAAACTGTATTTATTTTTGTCATAATGCGATAAGTACAACAAATTATTATTTAAAAGAAAAAGAAAAAATGTTTTCAACAATATGAAGGTCCATAGAAAACTTGGAATTGAATTCTGAGAATCATCTTGGTGAAAGATGGTGGAAGCTGGTTGCGTTAGTACTTACATTTATGGTACTAGGTGGGGATCAAGAAACGAACAGGCCGGACAACAGCCGGGCCGTTGAAGTAGGTTGCAGTAACTTACTACTACTACTTATATACGTCATACTTTTGGTTATTACATCATTAAAACACAACATGTCGACATACTAACCAACGGCCTAGAGAGAAGGCCGTTCTGAAAAATTACCCTCTCCCAAATCCATAATTAAATATTTTTATGATTTCCTTTATTATTTCCATAATACTAATTATATGTACAAGTATTTAGTAGTCTGCTGGTAACATTGTTTGTAATTTATGTTGCTTATATTAATTGGGTATGGTGATCTTTATTTATTATCTGAAACTTTCTTAGTAACTTAAAAACTTTTCAGTTCAATTCGCAGTATCATAGTTTCTTAATACGTATTTATGTTCAAAAGGCAGAGCCAAAATCTAAGTTATAATGGCAGAATTTGCTTTTGTCAAACATGTCAATATTACTTTCAGAGAAACAGTTATTAAGAATGTCAATATTTTTATACAAATAGAAGCGCCCTACTAAAGATTGGAACAATTTACGAAACGTTTAGAGAAAATAAGAATATTACCAATTGCAAAAAGAAATAGTCGTATCAATGTATCTAGCCAGATTTTTCTTATAGTCAGGAAACATCAAATCATTTAGTTTCTGATAAAAAATTCTGTTGCGAAAAAGTTGAACCTTTCTCTCGTAAAAAACACCAACAGTCAGACAAAAAAATAATTGATATATGGTAAATAAACAAATTGAGCAGAAGATATTCATTCTATTTTGAAAGGTTAACTGTGTTTTTATTTTTATCAAAACGCAAGCAAGATTCACGACTTTTATAAATGCAAACAGGATGTAGTCATTTAGATATTGCCTAATGTTACTTAATAATTTCACTATTCTGTCCTTACTTTTATTGAAACCATATAATTAAAGACTTGGTTTTTATTAGTGAAAAAAAAAAAAATGTTTTAGATATAAATGCTGGATCTCATTCTTAGTGTCAGTATTTAATTGCTGTTTTTTTTTTTTGTCTTGTCTCTCTTCAATAAAATGTCATCACTCTAGGAAGTATTTATTCTTAGTACGTGTCTTTTAATTGAATTATAATAAACACATTTCTTTTTCTCACTTTAATCAATAAATAAAAAATAAAAGTGAAGAATTCAATATTAAATTTTTACATCACTTAAGTTTTTATCTTTCTGAACCTTCTTAATGGAATTTGAATTAAAAATTACCCAGTTCAAGACGAAAATGTTTTTAGCGAATGGTCTATGTGTGTATGTAAACGAAAAATCGTAATAATAATATGGTAAGCGCATTAGAGAGAAGACTAAACTTCACAACCATCTTCCAAGTCCAATTTTCTAGAAAAATAGAAGAAATGAAGTTTGTGTAACAAGTTAAAAGAAATTCGATGGAGCCGTTTTCAAGAAAATTTCGAAAAAATCAGAAATATATGAGGGTCATTCAATAAGTAACGAGACAAATCGCTGTAGCTCAGAAACGGTTTTGTTTAATCAATATAATAATTTCAGTGTGTCAAGTTGGCATCTTGTACTTTAGTTTCTCATCAGCTGTTCGAGAGTATTTAGAGAAGTATAACCTCAAATGTATTCAGTTAACAATGGTGTCAAGGGTTAACCGATTTTCTTCAAACATGGAAGTATTAACGATACTCTTTATATATGTATGAAAGAATGGGAAACATATTAAATTGCTTAATTTTTGGAGTAAAATTATTTTCTGTTTACACCTAAATTGTAGATACTTGTTCTACTGAACAAGTATCATGAAATAAATCAAGTTCCACTGAAATAAACCATGAAGAATGTTGGAGCCTGTGTAAATTTCTATGTACTTTAGTATGAACGAAGTTTTTATTCTTGACAATACGAGGGTTACTAGGAAACGTTTATATTAGAAGATCGCCACTTGAATTACTTTTTTAATTCCTCTGATACTTTAAGGGAAAAGCTTGGTATCACAACACACTCAGGTACCACCCATAAAATCAATTTCTTTAAGTAATTGTTTCAAATAAAAATGAAAGAAGATAAAAGAAACAAAAGTTAGATATACCAGTAAAAATAACTGTAAACAGATCTGCTAAACTTTTGTTGAAATTTGATTCTTAATATTTTTTTTTTTTGTGAATTGGAAGGTTGCATAAGAATGTCTCACTAACGTATCCGGGTAAACAGATTGACTTAGAAAATAATATACAGTATCCTTACTATAAATAATCTATGAATAACTTTTTGAATTTATATTTATATTTTTAAGTTGTTTAACAGGTTTTGAGACCGTTTTTACTCGTTTCTCATTTTCATGGATGTGTCGGTGAAATATGAAGAAATTTTTTTTATTCATTAAGAACCTTATGTTGGGGTCGTTCAGTATAGTTACTTTAAATCTATGTATTTCTAATGTAGTAAAAAAAAAAAAAAAAATGCTATGTACAATCTTCTAAGATTATGTATTATGTAAAATTAGTTTACTGTACAATCATCTCATATAAGTGTTCAGCGTTATTTGAGCGAATCAAGATGTGATGCTTGCTTGGTATTCGATACTTGATTTTATTTGAAATATTGATGTAAACAATATATGGCAAATATTATTTTCATTCTCATGCATCCGTCATCCGTTCACGACTCCTAATCGGTAGTTGGACTCAGTAAAAGTAGATTATTTAATTTTTTTTCTTTATCTCATTTCTGCAGGAGAACGAATAGCAATTTTCAATACAAATTTGAGTTTTGGAAATATATATTTTTAGGACCCCTGAGTACAAAAGAAATGTTTTAGCGGATGCTGTATGTGTTGATTGTTTTCCATGTTGAAAGTATCCCTAAAACTAGGAAGTTTATTGATACATGCAGCGGAAGTATATATTAATATACGAAGATCATTCAATAAGTAACGAGACAAATCGCTGTAGCTCAAAAACAATTTATTTAATCAATAAAAAACTTTAGCTATTTTTCAACATAGTCCTCAGCAACATTTATACACTTCTCCCTTCGTTCTTCTAATTTGTGTATGCCTCTGGCAAAAAGTTCTTTTGGGTTGATCTCGAAGCTACTTGCACCACCTGATTTTTAACTTTTTCATCGAATTGAAAATGTTTCCCACGTAGAGCATAGTAGTTTTGTTTGCGGGCATATCACTGATACTTAGTGTTGATGGTTCGTTGATCTTCGAGATAGTCACAATAAATAGCCTCCTGCGAATCCCAGAATACTGTAAGCATGATTTTACCTGCAGACGGCTGGGTCTTGAATTTCTTTCGAGTGGGAGAACCCGCATGCTTTCACTCAAGGCTTTGACGCATAGACTCCGGCTCAAAATGGTGTATCCATGTTTCATCACATGTAACAATTCTACTGAAAAATTCTTTTTCAATTAAACATAGTTCTTTCAACTGTTGACTGATTTGAAAACTGTTTTTTTTGTGGGTGTCCGTAAGTTGTATTGGAACCCATCTCGCACAAGTCTTCTTGTACTGCAGCTTATTCTGAATAATGTTATGGACATTCCAACACTCGCGTGCACTTCTTCAGCTATCAGTTCAACAGTAATACGCCTGCTGTCCTGAATTAACGCGTTAATGCGTGATTCGAGGGAGGAAATTGCAACCGTCCACTTCACTGCTCGTCACAAACACTTTTTAACTCTTCTAGCATTTGTAAACGTTTGAACGGTTCAAACAATTATTCCCGTACACTTTCAATATTCTTTCATGGCTTTTACTACTTTTGATACCCCCTGCAACTAAAAATCTAACCACTGAGCGTTGTTCTTCCGAGGTGCAATGTTCATGCGGACTCGCCATTGTTAACTGAATACATTACATTTGAGGTTATGCCTACCAAAGACTCTCGAACAGCTGATGAGAAACTAAGTACAATGATGCCAACTTGACTGACTGAAATTATTGTTCTGATTAAACAAACCGTTTCTGAGCTACAGCGATTTGTCTGGTTACTTATTGAATGAACCTCGTATAATCTAGAGCTTATTATATAAAATACAATAGATCTTTATCTATTGTATCTATATAAACTATAAGCAATGGATAATAACAAAATAATTACAACAATTTTTGAAATAAGTTTTAAAGATAACAATACAAAATAATTTTGAATTTGACAAAATAAATATAAAACTGTTCTTAGAACTTTGGTAACATATCCATATAATGTTCCTTTATTAACAAACTCGCGTCTATGATAGGCCACAAAATTCCTTGGTGAACATAAAGTCCTATTAATTTTTACATTTCATACTCAAAAAGAGGACACCGAAATGATATGCTACCAAGTCTATGGTGTTTGAAGTGCACAGGGCCTGCTGGGATAATTTATTATGAACGGCAACCAATTATATATAAGTCTTACTCTTGTCATGTCTACTTAAGGGCCTTTGTTATGTAGAAGTCAAATTTTGAGATTGGGTTAGTTCTTCAGCTGGTGATGTAGAAAAAACTTTGTATATTGCGTTTTCACACAGTTCATCCAAATGTTTTCCCAAGCCAGAAGGCTTTCTTCTGCCATAAGAATGGGGCTACTTATGTAAGACTCCTTTAGAGTAAAGTCTCTTGATGCTTGTTAAGCATGATGTCTGTAGTATCGTTGCCTGTTCGACCTACCTGGGTCTTACATTCTCCCGTGGCCCCTGTTCCCTGTCTTTCGGCTAATTATATTAGGAAAAAATTCCTTGGTATAATGGCCCTCTTGTCTGTGTTAGGCTAGTCTATTTGCCAGCGAGATAGACTTACTTCAGCTAAAACAAGTTTCACATATGATCGAGACACTGTTATACGACTCCTTAAGATTTAAATCGTGGTAAGCCCGTTTGGCCAGTGAATCTGCAGCCTCATTTCCCCACTCGAGCCACAAGCGGCCTCGCCCAGAAAAATCTTATATCAACTTTCTTTTCCGTCACCAAGCTACATACTATACTCTTTATTTTTCTAATTATAGTTTAATGATTTCCATTGTTTTTGATGCTATCCAGTCCAAATCTGTTAACTATAAAATCGTTATTTTTTCCATGCCTTGATTGGTTTTCCCAAACACTCAGCTCTTGATCCATTTGTAGTGGAAGAACGAAATAGAAAAATAATAGTTTTTAAAAATAATTTAGAATATTTTATGGTATCAAAAATCAAATTTTGTTAATATATTAAACAGTGAAAAAGTACATCCGAATGCTTCACAGCATTTGCTACCATCAGTGTAAATAGATAGAGGCTATTTTCTGATCGGAAATCACCTTCTTTAATAGTGAACTACAGTCCCGGATGTTACCATCGGGAACAATCAATTAGATGTTCTACAACAAATCCAGCATCTTGCGTGAGATCCTATTGCAAATCAGATTGAATATAAAAGTTATTTTTAAAACTAAAAATTAATTCGTCTTAGTAATCCTATTTTAAATACTCATTAATTTTAAGTTAAATTTCCGAAAAAATTTTGTTCTTTATGAGTTGATAAATGAAAGTTATTTTTGAAATATAAAAGTAAAAATTAATCGTCAACATTTTTCTCATTTCAACAAAAATTAATTCTGATTACCATCCTGTGAGAGATTCGTGTTTTGCTCAGAAATAAGAGTTATCCTGTAATTTTTTTGACTTCTCTCAAAATATAAAAGTGCGGCTGATAATCGGATGTTTTGTTATTGAATTTTGGCTAATACGCGATTGTAGACGAACAGTAGATACCTCTGAAAGAGTCTTAACGTGGAATTAAGTCACCTATTTTGGTCAGATGTCATTGTTATTTATTATTAACACTTTTATGAATACGATCGTTTCACTCGCCTTTTGAATCTCCTAAAGTTGACGTGGGTCCGTTCTCTTAATTTTTTTTAATTTCAGTGTCTAAACCAATGATATGAGAAGAAAAAAGAAGTGGAATCATTCAAGGCGCGTTTGAATTCGATGGGATGTCAAGTGAGTGCAAAAATTGTCCTAAATCTTTTGCTGGCTCTTACATCACAAACCTCCAGCTCCATCTCGCTTAATAGCACTCAGCTCTTCTTCACAAGCTTGTAGAATTGTAGAAATCCCAGCGTGATGCTGATCCTGCCACACATTCCAAGAAATGGAAAATTGAAATTTAGGTCAGTAAAGAAGTTACAGTATTGCCTGTATTGATCTAATAGCAATTGATGGCGACCCCTTACATTTCTGGACTCCTCTGCGTTTCGAACCTTTTATGATCCAAGTTTCAAGGGGTTGAATATGAACACAATTCATTCACACTCTGTTTTGCCACCGATTGAAGAAAAGTACAAATTATTGATTAAAGAAAAAAAGACACAAATTTTTAGGTATAGTTGTACACGCTGTACCAGTTACCTAGGTAACAGTTGAAAGAGTGTTTTGTGCAATAAAATTCATATTAAATGATCTCCGGTGCAGGCTACACATTTAGAGCAAATAAATATTTTGAATTTATGAAAAATTAGACAAAAACGTATCAACTGGAATTTGATCTCATTTGACTCACCGTGTTAAATTACGAAAGATGTGTCACTTCGCCGTCAATAATTTCGTTTCTTAGTTTCAAAAATGAAATTGAGTTTTATTTTTGAGAGAAAAAATTTCCGGCTCATGGAATAAGAGTTATTTATTCATTATAGATTTATTTTGTCTTAAAAAATAAACCGCATGGTGTGATTTTTTGATAGTTTGAGTAGAAAATAAAAAAATCCCATCTTAATATAAATAAAAAAATCTGGTGTGAAACACTCACACAACTTTCTCTTACTCCAGTTCTCAAACTTATAATTGACAAATTTCACAGTTTGTGTACCAAATTTAATGAAATTAGTCGAAAACTGAAAAAACTGTTCAGTAAAAGCGCACTTCCGGTTTACTAATTTTCTTGAAACTGAATTTCAGCCATCTATTTATTTCTAATTAATTATGTTTGGATGATAGAATTGTATAATCAACTATGACAGCACTTTAGAGAAAAACATATCCCCACCCCTCCCCTAAAAGTGCCCTTAAAAGAATTTTCCCAAAGAAATGTTTTAAATAAAAGATGTAGATCTTTGCATGTTTAGTTTATATAAGAAGTTTCAAAAAAATCATCGAAGCCATTTTTGAGAAAATTGCGAAAAAGAAAATAAATCATTTAATAAAGTGGTAAAGTAAACGCACTTCCGGTTATCCAATTTTTTTCAAACTCGGAATTTCAACAACACATTTAATTATAATTAATATTATCTAAATGATAGAATTGTGTAATTAACTGAAATAGCACTTTAGAGGACAACCTACCCCCGCCCCTCCCCCAAAAGTGCCCTTAAATGCATTTTCCCAGAGATATACATTTGAAGTTGATATACAAAGTTTAAAGAAAATCGTCGGAGCCATTTTTGAGAAAATTTCAAAAAAGTGAAAAAAACACTTAGTAAAGTGGCACTTCCGGTTGAGGAATTTTGACAGATAACGTATTGTCAGATCACATAGTGATACCGAAACGGAATATCAAGTTTGAACTTTCTGCGGTTTTTTCGTTTTTGGGCTATGCTGTTTCACATACATACATACATACATACACACACACACACGCGCGCGCGCGCGCACACACACACCATTTGCTTAAACCACTTTTTTGGCCTCAGGGGACCTCAAAACGGATATTTCTGGTGATAACTCGATATCGAAAATTTGATACGATTACAATACTTCCTCTTACTAGGAGTAAGAGAAAGTAAAAATGATTTCTAAAGACCATAAATAAAAAGGTAAGTGGTGATATGACTTTTTACAAAATATAAATAATTATTGATTTCAATCCTTGTTGCAAATGTTCCAAACCAGATGATTTTGCCTTTGTGGAATGGGTGACAAGTGGCAAAAATCCTTGATATACATAACAAGGACAAAGAATTCTATATACTCGTATTTATGCTTTTATTGCACTGTCCCAATGCAACTTACTTTCATTATAAATATAGAACGTGCACTAAGTTACTTCTTTTTATTTTTCTCTTTTTGTGAAGGATGTTGTTCTTCTATATAGGCATATTTTTGAATTTAAGTTTTGTTTGAGTTTCTTTATATTTGGGAATGGTGTAGAAAGGACATATTTTACCCTTTTTAAGGTCTTTCTTGAATCCTTATAAAGGTGCCAATCTTAAATCTTGCTTACACTCTTAACAGTTTCTCGAAATATAAAATTTGAAGTAATACCGTCACGCCTGTGGCGGGGCTTCCATCCGCCACTCGAAAAATAATTTTTTTCGAAGAAATCGAAAAAACTAAGACAGAAATCTGATGTAAAATGACTTTCTCTCTTGACAAATTTCCTTCAAAAATTATACTGCAAACAAATGTAACCTACGCAGCACTCTCGGTCTCGATTAATAAAGCTTCTAGAGTCACCTAAAATGTTGACCTAACTGACAGCAAACCACAGAAATTTCATAAAACCATTTTTTCCAGAAAAAAGATATGTGGGTGGGTCCGCAATGCTGGATAACATCTGGTATTTTATCCGTCATAGCATGCACATTTATATTGTTCCTGACCGGTTTCGGATTTTCATACAGCGTCAGAGCAAAGTCACCTAGTTCGTGTAGAAAGTTCACTTCAACGTAATGTTTCTATTATACTCATTTGTTTGTTGGTTGAAAATATGTGGTGAGGTTTACAAGGTTATGTTACTATGTATGTGCGTTTAATGGACAAAATGGAATTATTATAAATTACTAGCTAAACCCGGCCACGCGTAGCTGTGGTTCAGTCTGATTTTAATTATTAGGGAAATAACTGAAGTATTACAGTTAACATAGTTCAGCAAGAAAACACATCATTCAATTTAATACCCTACTTTGCGTTGTTGTGCACTGAAAGGAAAGAAAGAAAAAATGTTTTTAACTGAAAGCCTTTTTTTGTTGTAAAGGTAGTGAATGGACTCATTTTTTTTTTGTTCGTTTACCGACTCTAGAGCATGCGACATTAGGGAGAAGCCCATGAGAGAAGCATTCGTTTTCAAAATTCAAACCACACACTCGCGCAAAGATTATCCTTCCGCTTTATTGGTAGTCATAGCGAACGCAAGGCGTTTTGAAAATTGAAATCATTTGAACTCGAACGCCATATCTGTCGCAATGAGTGGTATTCATGGAAGTAGTACGTCTTCACCTTTATGAGGTCCAATGAGAACTGTTGCTTTAATTACATTATTCATCAATTTTTTAACTAATAATCGTGAACCATTGCAATTATGGCTGATTGATGTTTCGGAGTAATATAATTGGCACTCCAATTTTCAAATTTAGAATGTGAGGCGGTAATCCGGGAACATCGAGTAAATTAAGAAATTCCGTTGGAAAATTCACTACTTCACTTTGGTCCATCACGGAGTCAATGGATTTGTAGGCCACTGTTTCACCTGCGATTCTGTTTAGAATGATGTTCATATCGAGTAAGTCGACATTTTTAGCCGCTAGAATGACTCTTCCGCTTAACCATGCGTGATCATTTGTTTTGATGCTTTGTAATACCTTGCCTACTAATTCTTCTTTTGAATGTAAAATGTTGCAGAAATTAGATGGGAAGGTGATTTTTCCTGTTGCTGGATTTGTAGGTGCAGGACTGTTACTGACTTCAAGTAATTGTCTTGAAATTGTGGCAGCTGTTCGATCGTTTTGAAGTTGAACTCTCATATTCGTTGTTAAATGATTTTTTTTTTACTGTGCTCCAAAGAGTTTGAATATTTCAATCAGACATGCAATTCATCAGCTGGTATTGAGCGAGGTATCACTGGAAGCGTTTGCCTGAATTCACCAGCTAGTAACACCAATGCTCCACCAAATGGAGCCTGATTATTTCGCAAGTCTTTCGATGTATTGTCTAATGCTTGAAGACTTCTTGTGAGCCACTCATTCCATACAATGATTTTGCACGCCCGAAGAACCGTTTCCGTGGGAACTTCGGAATACAAAGTATATATAAATACTCTTACATAAAAATGCAATGTGTAAAAATTTCAAGTCAATCCATCGACTATTTCTCGAGTTTTGCGGCCACAAACATACGGATGCTGAATTTTTATATATATATATAGATGATTAGAAATTAGAAAACAGTGTGCAATAAATTGCATGTTTTAAAGAATACATTATAACTATATTTTAATAATCAGACCTAAGAGAAACTCAAAAACTTGTATATTTCTAGTGTAAACTCAAAAACTTGTATATTTCTGGTGTAAACTCAAAAACTTGTATATTTCTGGTGTAAACTCAAAAACTTGTATATTTCTGGTGTAAACTCAAAAACTTGTATATTTCTGGTGTAAACTCAAAAACTTGTATATTTCTGGTGTAAACTCAAAAACTTGTATATTTCTGGTGTAAACTCAAAAAAATTGGAAAATCTGATATAAACGCAACACTTCCATTTAATAGGAGCAGCAAGTAGGAGGCGAACTTTATCACTAATTTAAAGAAAAAAAATCTGGTGTGAAACAGTCACACAATTTTCTCTTACTCCAGTTTTCGAAATTGTAATTGACAAATTTTATAGTTTGTATACCAAATTTAATAAAATTCGTCGGAGTTTGTTGGAAACTGACTTCAGTAAAAGTTCCGGTAAAAAAGCACTTCCGGTTTGCTAATTTTCTTGACACTCGGAATTTTAGCAATCTATTTATTTCTAATTAATTTTGTTTGGAAGGTAAATTGTACATAATCAACTGAGAAAAACTAACCCCACCTTACCCCCAAAAACCCTTTCAAATGACTTTACCAGAAGAAATGTTTCAAATAAAAGTTGTAGCGCTTTATATGTGTAGTTCATATTAGTAGTTTAAAGAGATCGTTGGAGCCGTTTTTCAGAAAATACCAGAAAACTGAAAAATACATTTCAGTAAAATGGCACTTTTGGTCATCCATTTTTTACAGCTCGGGAATTAGAACAACATATTTAATTCTAATTAATATTATTTACATGATAGAATTGTATAGTAAACTGAAATAGCACTTTAGAGGAAAACCTAACCCCACCGCTCCCCCAAAAAGTGCCCTTAAATGAATTTTCCCAGAGAAACGTTTTAAATAAAACTTGTAGATATTTGTATGTGAAGTTAAAATAACAAGGTTGAAGAAAATCGTCGGAGCCATTTTTGAGAAAATCGCAAGAAAGAGAAGAAAAACATACAGTAAAGTTATACTTCCGGTTGAGGAATTTTGACAGGTGACCCACCGTCAGCTCCCATGGTGGTACGGAATATCATGTTTGAACTACCTATGATTTTTCGTTTTTGAGCTATGATTTTCTCATATACAGACATACATACAGACCATTTTCTAAAAACCACTTTTTTGGACTTTGAGGACCTCAAAACGGACATTTCCGGTGAAAACTCGATATCGAAAATTTGTCACGATAACAATACTTGCTCTTACTAGGAGTAAGAGAAACTAAAAAAGTGATATACATACATACGTATAATACCCATTGTGGATGCCGTATTGGTGAACACCACGTAGAGCCCATTTCTTTTTAGTACTAACTGACAGATCCCCCCCCGCCAATACTTCTCTAAAATCTATTTTTTTGAGAAAACTGTTTCAAATATTATGTTTCTATCTAAGCAGCAAGCACTCTAACTTGAAGAAAATCGTTGCAACCGTCTCTGGAGAAAATTCTAAAACAACTCGCATTTCTATTCTATAAAGTCACACTTCCGGTCAACCAAATTTCCTTCAAATTTGTGGAATTGTATCAAGGCTTTCATGGTGTGTTAACATTGTTAGTATTCATTATCTGTCTGTGGGCAGGGACCAAACCTGCCTCTGGATATTTTTCCAGATTTTTCATCCAGGCCCTGGTCACCCGACTCTGGATTTACAGAAAAGTTACCCCCACCACCCCAGGGGCCCCCTCCTCTAATGGGCCCCAGGCTGACGAATTTAAAATTAAAAATATTTATTAAATAATAATAAAAAGTCATCTCCAGAGCTCTCCATCCTCCACGGAGCCTCACAATTTGGGACGCTTTGAACAAGCGCCAGAGCTTCCCAAGAGATACAGCGCCCAGGGATTGTACGCCGAGGACCACAACACCCGGGAAGTCACGAATGAGTACTTTACGATAGCCGATTGACCAGAGCTGGGTTAGGCTCTGGCCGCCTGTTTAGCGGAGTCAGGAACCAAAGTGGTGTGTTGGACTGCAAGGCACGCTAAGGGAACTTGCCTCCAGCGAGAACCTACGCCCTCAACCACCAGGGCTTCCCTCCTCCACGACACAGGTATCCACACGCGGCAAACATGTGGCACTGGCACACCAGCACGTGCCACTGGCGTGTACAAATGTAATTGTGTAGCTGTATGATGTTAAGGCGTTTAGGTGTAAGTAATGATGCAGCATGAACCCTCCACAGAGGCTTCGCAGCAAAAGAATTCGCTGCAAGAGATTCAGGCCGCGCATAAATTTTGGCGACCCGCACAGAGGGCAGAAAAGTTCCTACCAACTCACACTCCAGGCGGGACACCGCTGCATGAGTTAATCTGTAATTGTAGCTGAGGTACGTGGGAGCGCTAAGTACCAAAATAGGCTACCTAAAGAGGCTACCCTCTCCGTTCGTCCACCCTTTTAGCCACCCGCGTTTCCACAAAAGTAGAGCGCAGATGTTACCAGAGCCGCGACGAGGACGCGCAGGTTGGACTTGAATGAGGTTCCGCGACAGGATACCTGTCCCTACAAACATAGGGAAGTTTAACCTTATTGAGCAATAATACTCCCTCAAATTATTTGGCTCCTGTATTAACATTAATATAGGTGGTAAAAACATATAATTATACTGAAGTGGTAAATTCGATGATTTTAGATTGTCCCGGGAAAATGTTTCAAATAGAAGTGATTGGTATTTATGTGTGTGTGTGTGTGTAGGTAGGAAGCAAATCATTGGAACCGTTTTCGAGAAAATCACGAAAAACTGAAAAAAAAAGTCATTACAGTCGCACTTGCGGTTGACCTGAAATCTTCGTGGCTGATGTGGTAGTAAAGCCTACAAGGAAAACTGTATAACTTTACGTTTTTGAGATATTCTGTAACCACACACACACACACACACACACACACACACACACACACACACACACAGACCATTCGCTAAAAACATTTTTTTCATATTCAGGCGATTCCAAAATGTGCATTTCCGGTGAAAACTCCGTCGTATTACAATTAGGAAAATCTGGTATGATCGCAGTATTTCCTATTACTAGAAGAGTAAGAGAAATTAAAAAATTTATAAGTTGTATTGAATTTTATATTGAAAATCATGTATACAAACGTTTCTGATTTCAGCTGCATGAACAGACCCTGAGTAATTATAATTGAACCATTAAGCGCTTCACGGTCCGAATTATAGAATCTCTGAGAAAAATATTATATTTCATTTTATATTTAAAAATCTGGTGTGAAACACTCACACCAACTTTCTCTTACTCCAGTTCTCAAAATTATAATTGACAAAGTTTATAGTTCGTGTACCAAATCTAATAAAATTCGTCGAAAACTGAAAAACCGCTCAGTAAAACCGTTCAATAAATTTTCTTGAAACTCGGAGAATTGTATAATCAACTATGATAGCACTTTAGAGGAAAACATAACCCCACCCCTCCTCCAAAAGTGCACTTAAATGAATTTTCTTAGAGAAGTGTTTTAAATAAAAGTTGTAGATCTTTGTATGTTTAGTTTCTATAAGAAGCTTCAAGAAAATCGTAGGAGCCATTTTTGAAAAAATCGCCAAAAAGTGAAAAAAAAATCATTTAGCAAAGTGGTAAAGTAAACACATTCCGATTCTTTTTGAAAGTCAGTATTTCAGCAACATATCTAATTCTAATTAACATTATTTAGATGAAAGAATTGTCATATAAACTGAAATATCACTTTAGATAAAAACCTAACCCTTTAACTGAAGAAAATCGTCGGAGCCAATTTTTGAGAAAATCGCAAAAAAGTAAAATAAAGTGGTATTTCCGGTTGAGGAATTTTGACAGATAACATACTGTCAGCCCTAATGGAGATACCTAAACGGAATATCAAGTTTCAACTTTCTACGGTTTTTCGTTTTTGAGCTGTGCTGTTCACATACATATATACACAAACAGACCATTTGCTAAAAACACTTTTTTGGACTGAGGGGACCTCATAACGGATATTTTCGGTGAAAATTCAATATCGAAAATTTGACACGATTACTGGGAGTAAGAGAAAGTAAAAATAGAAGTCCTCACGCGTTGGTCTAACGGCTAGCGCACTCGCTTTTCATGCGAGAATTCAGGGTTCGATTCCCGTGAAGGGCAAAATCGGTGTTGACGAGCATGGATAAATAATGGGTAGCGAAAGTCAGAACTAATTGGCAGGGAACTGCGGTGTGCTTACTACACGCGTCCCCCCCAATATATGCCGTCTGGCAAGCCCTGATCCTTTATGGACTTTGTAGCGCCATGCTTTTTTTTTTAAATAGAAATAATTTTCTCTAAAAGTATAAAAGCCGAGTTAATAAAACCACTAGAGCTCTGCAGGAGTTCTACTGTATAGTTTTCCTTTACTTTCCCTTTTCCCATTTTTATTTATTTACGTTTTACTTTTTCTTTTACACACCTTTCACTTGATGGTTAATTAAATATCTATTTTGACAAAAAGATTTTAAAATTGTGACAGTTTAATGTTATGTAATTAGGGAAGAGATATCTCTGGGTAAGAGATCATACATCGCTGTTATGTTGCGATCTCTTTTAGACATGAAATACGAGTATGTATAATGGAAGGAGAAGGTTATAAAGTAATTTCTGTTCGGAATGATTTAATTAAAGGTGTAGTTTTAATTATGGCGTAATTAAGTAATGTAGAAAGAATTAACATATTGGTGTGAGATATTCATACGACTTCCTTTTAATGCCGTTTACATAATTTATAATTGACTAATTTTCTTCAAAAATATAATTTTTATTAAATATTTACTTGTTTGTCAATTTGATGTCATTTGGAATAATCTGAATTTAATTAAATGACTTCTCCGAGGAAAGCATTGCCTTTCCCCTTCCCCCAAACTTTTTTAAATGAAAGTTTATTGGAAAAATGTTTTAAACCAAAGTTAGCGATGGAGACAAACGTAGAATAAAAAAAACTGTTAAAGAAAAACGCAATTCCGATCAACCGTTATTGTTCAAACTTGGAAATTGCCCACATATTTAATTGTAATTAATATAAATATAAATGAAAGAACTTTATAATAAATAAAAAATATTTTAGAGGAAAGCATATGTTTAGAATTTTGCCGTAGGTTTACAATATGGTTGTTGTGGTGGTTTACAATATGGTTGTTGTGGTGGTTTACAATATGGTTGTTGTGGTGGTTTACAATATGGTTGTTGTGGTGGTTTACAATATGGTTGTTGTGGTGGTTTACAATATGGTTGTTGTGGTGGTTTACAATATGGTTGTTGTGACAATATGGTTGTTGTGGTGGTTTACAATATGGTTGTTGTGGTGGTTTACAATATGGTTGTATGCAAAGTAGTTTCTTATTCCAACAAATATAATCCCCCCCCCCGCCGTCCTCCACCTATTTTTTTAAATTCATCGTTTTGACCTACTAATATTAGTAAAAATTACAAGTTTAAAGAAAATATGCCAAATTAAATTGAACTAATTTGTAACAAGCGAAAGTCGTGTATTTGTAGGACCACAATTTTACAAAAGTTTTAATTATGTATTGAATATGTGATTTGGGTCCGCAATGCTGGATAACATCTGATATTTTATCCGTCATATTTTTATATTGTTCCTGTACCGGTTTCGGATTTTTATCTATTGTCAGAATAAATTCACCAAGTTCGTGTAGAGAGTTCACTTCAACCTAATGTTTCTGTTACACTCACACTTGTTGGTTTGTTGGTTATAAGCCGTGGTTGACTAATGTCAATTACAATTGTTCATTGTGTAATTTTCTAAAGACGAAAATGTTTTTCACTTTGTGGCAGACCCTTAAAGAGTTTAGATTACGTTTTTTCAAAAAAATCAGCTTTGACAGAAGCAGAATTTTTCTTGTTGTTAAATAGATCTGATTGGCTCAAGTTTGCTTTGTACATTAAATATGCATTATTGTATGAAATATGTTAGTAGAACAATTTAATTTTGAGTTTGTTTTACGTTTTTTTTCTTTTGAATTTTCTTATAAGTGTGTTCTTTTTATAATTTATGAGTTATGATTTTTGTTTTTTGTAAAATTAATTTAATCAGGTGTAATGACACATGCCATAGCAATGTCAAAGTGGTTCCAGCCAGCTGCTATCTTCACAAAGGATGGCAGCAATAAAAGATAATTTATAACTAGAGGCCTAGCCGGCCGCTGTCTTCAAGACAAGGCCGCGGCCAAACAACAAAGCCCCTTTTCAATACAAGGGTCAGTACTTTACATCAAAGTAAGCACCGATAAAGCTGGCCACTAACCTAAATCAATGGTCACCGAACTAACCAAGGTCGCACAAGGTCCACACTAGGACAGATGTCTTGGTGTGAGTGTTGCTAACACTAATATAAACTTCGCCCCATTGGAAGAGGGGATTATTATAGACCAGTACGTCATTAGATTATCATATACGAGCACATCGTTATACGAGCAGCAGTTCCGCGTCCCTATACAGGTTTAACTTATACTTATCATAGTTGTGCATCTTAGTTTATTTATTTTAATCATTCTAAATTATTAGTTGTTTATCTCTTATTTATTTCTAAATATTTCTTGTTAATAATTACCATTACTCACGTTTAAATTATTGTACAAATACAGTCTATTTTTATAAATTCAGTGTTAATAATTCGAGCACTAACTTCCAAAAATCTCTAAACTAACTTCCGCCCTCTTCAAGACATCTACTACATAGGATCCACAATAAACGATTCCACCACATCAGGAGTGAACTCTGACAGACGCTCTAATTGACCATGGCATTAGATGTGTAGATTTTTATTTTTTTTTTATTTTCACAAAATGTAAATTTTGTAATCAATAAAACATCTTTATCTACCTATCTATCACTCACACTTGTTGGTTGTATATAAGTGGGGAGGTTATAAGGTTATGTTCATAACGTATTAGTTTATGTTCCATATACCATATAAGGTCTTATATCATAACATATATGTTATGATATACGGTCTTATCTTATATCATAACATATATGTGATGAACATAACCTTATAACCTCCCCACATATATAAAACCAACAAGTGTGAGTGTAACAGAAACATTATATTGAAGTGAACTCTCTACACGAACTTGCTGAATTTGCTCTGACGTTGGGTGAAAATCCGAAACCGGTCAGGAACAATATAAATATTCATACTATGACGGATAAAATACCAGATGTTTTAATTTATTGTTATTTACTTTTCTAGTTCGGGGAAATCGTTGTTTAAATTGAAGAAAGACAGTTGCAGAATTGAAAAATTGATGAGACCTACCTAATTTAATTATGATTACAATGTTTGAACGTCTGGCGTAGCGTACTAGCGTTATGCCCCAACTTACTGAAATGGTAGTCTAAAGGTAAGCGTAATTTCGGTATCACCGAATTTTTTTAAATGCATGATAGAATCTTCACAATTTATCAAAGAGGCGTCAGCGAAAGCCTTACATTGGACAACCTTCCCTTGAATCAAATCAGTAATCCCACAGACGGGATTTATCCATAAGGAAAATTCGTACTTCCGGTTGAAGAAATTTCACCGAAACTTGAGTGTAGGCTCTTCTGATAATAACATTAAAGGATTATTTGAATTTCTTGCGATTTTCATTTTGTATCTTCGATAAAAAAAACATACGTACCGTACACACACGTACATACACCAATATTTTAATGTGTCTATTTAAATTAATTAATTGTTTATCCTTGAAGTGGTGTACGTTACTAAAATTAATAAAGAAATTTTAACCAGGGTATAATTTTATGCCCAATGTACACGTGGCTGTAATTGAAATCTTTATATGAGAGTTTGATCTGCATAAATTAAGTTATTATTATTTATTAGCATTTAATTTTAATGTTTTATGCAGATTTATAATTTTTAGCATAATACGTTCTATAGAATTTATTTTGTTTTTTATTCTTGTGGCTGTGCGTGAAACAAAGTAGGATTTTTTTTTTAGTTATTTATTTGAATCAGTTTTTTTGTAGGTTCACTCATTTTCCACGAAGGAAATCCTTTCATACAAGGTCAGCTTAAATATAATCAGTCGTCTCGCCTGTTTCATATATATATAATTATATAAATTTCAAGGAATTTTAGAAATAATATATTAAAAGATGGTGTTCACAAAAAAGCTTCACTAGCGAATTCTGGCGATTTGTTTATTAAGTTTGTTTCCAGTATCCTTTTCTTTATTCTCATGCTGTGATATTCATCCAAAGACATTGTGTTGTTATGGTTTGCTATAAACTGGCATTTCCTCTTTTTATTTGTAATAATTTTAAATTGTAATAAACTTCTTCAAGGAAGCGGTTGGTTTGGAGTTTTCCTCTTCCAAATCATTACAACTGCCCCCGAAAAACTTGTTTGTATTAATATGACTATTTAATTTTACCAGACCATATAAAAATGTTCATTTTCAATGTTTGAAGTTTGCATTAGGCCACTAGGTGATACAAGATTATGAGTAAAGTGTTTCAAACTTCTACGATTTTATCTGACACAGTAGAGTTGAAATCAGTGTTTGAACCCAGCTCTCTACACTGGTTGGATACAATATGGTGCGTGACAGAAACATAAAAACTGAAGTAAATTCCTAGTCTACTTTGTCGATGGATGAGAATCCGAAACCTTATCACAACCAGGATAAAATCATATAAAATAATAGTTGTTACCCAGCATTGTAAACCCAACCACACATTCAACATGTTTCGATCTTGGTTTAAATCAATCCTTATTATTAAAAGAGGAACGTCTAATCTTAATGTCTAACGTTAATACTTGTAACAAATAATTTGGTCCAATTTATACATCAGTAGAGAACACCCCAAGAGTCTATTTTTTCTTTTTTTAATTTAAGGCGCGTCATCTAATGACCAAAGGCATTCTCAGTGCATTGCCGGGTACCGGACAGTGAGCTGTATAAACCACTAGGAAGAGAAAATCTAAAGGGCAGCATTGCTGGACTCGAACTCGGGTCTGAGAGTGTCCATGTTTTATGTTCTAGTGTCAATGGGGGAAAAAAATAAAAATTATTTTTATTATTTAAAACATTTGTAAAAATTATTGTAATTATTTTTGTTATTGTTTTTAGTTTTCTTTATCGAAAATATTATATTTTATATAATGCCCTTAGATTTTCTCTTCCTAGGAGCCTCTACAGTTCACTGTTCCGGTGATGGATAGTATTGTCTGTAAGGAGAGAACACAGTCCGGCGGCCCAGCAGGGCACTGAGAAGGCTCCGGGCTCCAATGACCATAGATGTTGACGCGCCTTAAATTATATAAAAAAAATTTGTAGATTTTTTTGCAATAAATCATTTTAAATGTATAAATTTATTATTTTTTACAAAAAAAAAATGTTTACCCTAACAAATGAACTCTTAACTGATTTTTACTGCTTCTCAATATAATAATAATAATAATAATTCAAAATATTAGGCAATAGCTATTAATAATATTATTATTGTTGATTATACTTGAACTCAATATCTAAAATATAAGTTGAAAAAGAAAATTATGATTTTTTTTTGTGTGTGTGTGAATATGTTCTTATCATTTCTAAATATTTTGCAATTAATATGTAAAAAAAAAAATATATTGAGAAATTAATTCATTATACTGAGATTTACTGATAAGTTTTGATTTTTTTGTATACTAGTTAACTGCGCAATAATGATTGTAAAAGTTGTACATTATAGTACTTTACAGTGAGATGTTTGTATGGCAATGTCCACAGGAGGTATAAAAGTAAAAGAATTCTTTGTTGCTCTACATTTTAGGTATCATTGGTGGCCCTTCTTCAGATTCTCTTTAAGATAGTAGGGGAGTGTACGTTGAGAACGTTGAGATTGAAAAATTCAATCATCAATTCATTTTTCTATCTCAACTCTCCTACTCTCCTGAAGAAGGGCATAATGGTATCCGAAACATAGAGCAACAAAGAATTCTTTTTCTTCAAAAACTCCTCTGTCAATGCCGTACATACATCTCATTATAATTTTAAGGCCTGATGGTTTGAATACCCCTATAATATTTTACTTTTATTTGTTTATACATTTATGAAAATATTCGCTTAATATTAAAATGCAAAATTTAAAAACATAAAAATGGTAAAGAATATATTTTGGAAATCTATATTCTCTTTTTGTTAATTTTTTCTCTCTGTGATTATTGAGTATCTGAATGCTACTTTTCGGTGATTGAAATTAAAAAGTAAAAAGTAAAGTAAAGTAATGCCTATTTTTTCAGGCGGGCTTAACGTCCAACTACCAAATTAGATGTCGCGGACTCTGGCGCAGAGGCAATATTGTAACCAATGAAGGTCTCCTGAGGTGCGATTATTGCTAGTTGATTGAAATTAATTTGATTTTATTAACTAGTTTATAACAATGATTACAATATTTTCAACTAGAATGTTGTGTGAATTGATTTCAAGATTAATAAAAATTCTTCAGCTTCCATTTCATAAAAGGAAACAAAAATTAAGAGGTTTTAGCATTTTAAATTAGTCAAAGCAACATAAATTGGCTAAATTCTTACAATACTAAGCCTTAACGACTCAATTGTTTTAGCGATAAGTATTAATAAAGCTGATAAATTCTGATATTTTGAAGCAGAGTTATTATCTTTAATAACTTTAAAGAGCATGGAAAATACCATTCGCTAGAAAGTATAAAATTTGGTTTGAAACCTACTTATTATTATTATTTTAAGATAAACTTATAATTCGAGTAGAAATCTTCAAACTTGAAAATTAAATTAAATTTTTATTATTTTTTTTTTTTAAATGAATTAAGTGCCTTGTTAGAACCCATTATGTCAGCTACTTCGCAAGAATTTTTTTTTTAAATCAGCAATTTTGATAAATATAATCATGTAAATATTTAATTTATAATATAATATATAAAAAATCTGGCACGAAACACTCACACAACTTTCTCTTACTCCAATTCTCAAAATTATAATTGACAAATTTTGTAGTTTGTGTACCAAACTTCGTCGAAAACTGAAAAAACTGTCTCAGTAACAGCGCACTTCCGGTTTACTAATTTTCTTGAAACTCGGAATTTTGGCCATCTATTTATTTGTAATTAATTTTGTTTGGACGATTAGAATTGTATAATCAACTATGATAGCATTTTAGAGAAAAACATAACCCCACCCCTCCTCCAAAAATTCCCTTAAATGAATTTTTCCAGAGAAACATTTCAAATAAAAGTTGTACATCTTTGTATGTGTAGTTGATATAGGAAGTTTCAAGGAAATCGCGAAAATCATTTAGTAAAGTGGTAAAGTAAACGCACTTCCGATTATCCAATTTTTTTGAAACTGGAATTACAACAACATATTTAATTCTAATTAACATTATTTGCATGATAGAATTGTTTAATAAACTGAAATACACATTAGATGAAAACTCAACCCCACCTCTCTCCCATAACTGCCCTTAAATGAATTTTTCCAGAGAAACATTTCAAATAAAAGTTGTACATCTTTGTATGTGTAGTTGATATAGGAAGTTTCAAGGAAATCGCGAAAATCATTTAGTAAAGTGGTAAAGTAAACGCACTTCCGATTATCCAATTTTTTTGAAACTGGAATTTCAACAACATATTTAATTCTAATTAACATTATTTGGATGATAGAATTGTTTAATAAACTGAAATAGCACATTAGATGAAAACTCAACCCCACCTCTCTCCCATAACTGCCCTTAAATGAATTTTTCCAGAGAAACATTTCAAATAAAAGTTGTAGCTCTTTGTATGTGTAGTTGATATACCAAGTTTGAAGAAAATCGTCGGAGCTTTTTTTTGAAAAAAACGCAAAAAAACTTCCGGTTGAGGAATTTTGACAGATAACGTATCCATGGAGATATCTAAACGGAATATCAAGTTTTAACTTTCTACGGTTTTTCGATTTTTGAGCTATGCTGTTCACACACACACAGACCATTTGCTAAGAACCACTTTTTTGGACTCAAGGGACCTCAAAACGGATATTTCCGGTGAAAACTCGATATCGAAAATTTGACACGATTACAATACTTCCTGTTACTAGGAGTAAGAGAAAGTAAAATAAAAATTTAAACTAAATATTTATTTTCGCTTTTTCTGTGTAAACAGTTCTTTGTGGGTACAACTGCCTTTCGAATATATAATTTCTTTCAGACTATTGTGCTTCTGAAAAAGTGGACAAACACTTCTGGAATCTCCATACTTCTTGCAATGCATGATAACATACTCCATGGTTTCAACCATTCCTCATTCAACACAGTTTGGGGATTCCACAACTTTAAATAAATTTTAGTGTTCTGTTAATTAAACCATGGGGCCCGCCAGCTTCGATACCATTTCATGATGAAATATCCCATTTACTTCCGACATCTTGTACGCACTCTATTTGTCACTACTCCATCAGTATGCATTTTAATTTGAGTACTAGCTCAGTATGGGGGACTGTATCTTACACATTGGGTCCTAAGCCATCTCTTTGTGTTTTAGCTGCCTTATCCGCTTTTTTATTGCCCTCAATTATAAATATTATTATATATTAATTATTATTAAATGGGATCTATAAATTTTATTTCATTTATCTCGTTTGTTCGCGGCTCTCCAGCTGACAACATCTCACAGCCTCGTAAGGCGCTGTTGCCTCCATTTTGGAATCTCTGGTCTACAACATAGTTATTCAGACCCCGGTATGTTTAAAAAAACAAACAAAATTTAAATGTGATATTTAGGACAGTTATAAACGTTTGGTATGTAATTCTATTTTATAAGAAAATAGTTACCTTGAGAGAAAGAAAGGGGTATCACACACACAGATTACAGTAACTTATACTTTCTCACAATAAAACACGAAGCATTTCTAGATTAATTATAACAATGTATTGTTTTCAGCTTATAATAAAAAAAAAGAAGATATCATCACTTACCGGCAAGAGCTGAGGCTATAGCAGCTACTAAAAATGATAAAATAACAGCTGGACCAGCATCAGTTTTAGCTACAGCTCCAGCTAATACATAAACGCCTACACCAAGTGTTGAACCAACGCCAAGTAATGTTAGATCACCAAGACCCAACACTCTGGCTAATTGTGTGCCACCTTCATTTGTACCATCTGGATCTTCAGTTTTTTTACGTGCTATCACTGTGCTTACATTGCCAAATACTTTCTGAAACAGATAAAGAAAAAATAGGTTGCGGTAAGATTTAAAAATCATACTATATAGTTGTTAATAACATAGAAATTTAAGGGAAGAAAAAGTGGGACACTGTAGTTTCAACTCGTACTGACTTCTTTTTTTTTAACATTAAAATGTCAACTAAAATTGCTTACAAACTTAAAAGTGACTCATAGATATAATTTACAAACGTCTAAATAAAGAAAATAGGTTATCCAAATAGTAAAATTCCGTTATATGCGGATACAGTTATCAAATTAATCTTATGACTCACCAGAATTCTTAACAAATAAAAAATTATTTTTATCTAAATTTCTGTTTAATGCAGCCTTTAAAAAAAACTGGTGTGAAAACTCATTAGACTTTCTTTAATTACTGCAAATATATATATATATACCGGTGTCGGCGTTCGCCCATCTTCAGCATGCGTTTGTCAAACAGTGTGATAACACAGACTTGCACAGAGCAAATTCAGTGCACACACTCGACCGAACGTCCGAAACCGGTCGATGACCTCAAAAAGAAGCAGGCTATCATGGAAAATGTCTCTGATACAAAAATATTTTTTTTGGGAAAATGTTCCAAATAAAAGTGGAAGGTAAGCACAGTTAGCGTTCCATGTTTAGAGGAAATCATAGTCGTTTTTCAAAGAAAATTAAGAAAGAAAAATCTGGTGTGAAACACACAACTTTCTCTTGATCCTGTTCTCAAAATTATAATTGACAAATTTCATAGTTTGTGTACCAAATATAACGAGATTCGTCGAAAACTGTTCAGTAAAAGCGCACTCCCGGCTTACTAATTTTCTTAAAACTTGGAATTTTGACCATCTATTTATTTCTAATTAATTTTGTCAACTATGATACCACTTTATAGGAAGCTGTAACCCCACCCCTCCCCCAGAAGTGCCCTTAAATTATTTTTCCCGGAGAAATGTTTCAAATAAAACTTATAGCTGTTTGTATATGTAGTTGATACACCAAGTTTAAAGTAAATCGTCGGAGCCATTATTGAGAAAATCGCAAAACGTCAAAAAAACAACTAGTAAAGTGGTGCTTGCGGTTGAGGATTTGACAGATGACCTACTGTCATATGCCATGGTGATACCTAAACGGAATATCAAGTTTCAACTTTCTATGGTTTCTCGTTTTTGAGCTATGCTGTTCAAATATATAGACACACACACACACACACACACACACACACACACATGTGCTAAAAACCACTTTTTTGGACTCAGGGGATCTCAGAACGGATATTTCCGGTGAAAACTCCATATCGAAAATGTGACCCGATTACAATACTTCCTGTTACTAGGAGTGAGAGAAAGTAAAAAACCAAAAACCTATTCTATAAAGTCGCACTTTTTCAAATTTGTGAATTCAAGAGGCCTTTAATGTATATTACTATCACCTAACATGGCGGTTGGAATAAAAAGTAATGCACAAAGAGATAATATACTTCTGCTTATGTATGCAGATGACATGGTAGTCCTGCTAGATTCCTTGAGTGATGCCACAATAAAATTAGACTTTTAAACGACTATTGCAACCTTAACAGATTGAAAATTAATGTGTCAAAGTCAAAAATTATCCAATACTCTAAACATGGTAGAAGCAGACTCTCTAGAAAAGTTTACGTACAAAATGAAACCCTTGAAAACGTCAAAAGTTATACTTATCTAGGAATGCATTTCTCAGCTCCCTTAAAATTCTCTGATGGAGCCTACTTTTTTCCAGGAGAGAAGTCAACGTGCCGCAAAACCGCACATTGAACGTTGTACAAAATTGTCATTCCAAAAATTAGGAAGTAAAAATTCTGTTGCCCTCGGTCTTGCTTTATGGTGTGAAAATTTGGGGATTTAGATATCTGGAAATAATTGAAAGAACCCGTGGGAGATTTAACAAAAGATCGTTTTGTGGCCAAAATCTACTGCGGACTGTATGGTGAGACTGGAATCTGGCTCATTCCATTTAAGTAGGACAGTGTTTTTTAAAGAATGTTATCTTGGTGGTGCAAAATCCTCGAAATGTCAAGTTCAAGGCTTTCAAGAGTCTGTTTTGAGAGGTTAAAGAACCAGTCAGTAAGAGATACAGGCGGTATCGAATACAATTGGGCGCTTCAATTGAGAGAAGCCCTTATCTCAGTGCGAGATGCAGATCTGTGGGTGTCAGAGGATCCGGGTCTAGTCTGTAGGAGGGTACCTGACCTGCTACAAAAATGGAATAATAACACTCTCTCCAGACGTACAAAGAGCTGTTCACTGCAGCTACAACCCTAGTGACAGGGAAATAAGTGGCCTAGGGGTTTGGTGAGACATATTTATTGTACAACAAGCATTCAGTGTGCGAGTGATTAGCCAACTCAGAGTTTCTAGAGCCCAAGAGGTGCGAGTATGTTACAAGGGTATCTACTACAAATGGGTTATTCTCTAAAGAGCTATTTCAGTTTACTATACAATTCTATCAACTAAATAATATTAATTAGAATTAAATATGTTGTTGAAATTCTGAATTTGAAAAAATCGGATGACCGGAAGGGAAGACTGAAATTAATGTTTAAACTATAAAATTTGTCAATTACAATTTTGAAAACTGGAGTAACTTGTGTGAGTGTTTCACACCAGATTTTTTTCTATTGCCTTATGTGATTATGTTTATTTTACTTCAAGTATTCATTTTCGTTTAATACATAAAATATTGTAATGGTCAACTCTTGTAACACTGCAAAATGCATAAATACAGTTTATTTTCATTTCATTTCATATATTACTATTACCTAGATGGTAGAACCATGCATTATGCTGAAAAGTTATTTTAGAGGAAAGTTTAACAACGTTACAGTACCCCTTGAATCAAATATACCTATTTTCCGCAGGAAAGTGTTTACAAATGAAAGTGATAGGTATTTCTGAATATGTGGATGGATCCGCAATGCTGGTCAGCATGTGGGATTTAATCCATGCTAATGCTGGATCTGACCGGTTTCGGATTCTCATCTATCGCAAGCTAGCATAAAGCTATCAAATTCGTCTAGAGATGTTGATTTAACAAATGTGTAGTGCGTGACAATAACATAAAATTGAAGTCATCAGACTGACGATGGATGAGAATCCGAAACCGTTCAGGAACAACATTGATATGCATACTAAGGACGGAATAAAATCCCAGATAATAGGTATTAATGTGAGTATATAGTACATATGAAATTTACAGAAAATTGTTGGAGCCGTTTTCAAGAAAATCACGAAAAAATGAAAAAAAAAAACATTCAGTATAGTTGCACTTTCGGTGATGCATTTTGTCCGAAACCTTTGAGCCAGATGCGGTGATAGTACCTAAACAAAGTAACCAAGATTTAGCTTCCTGCAATTTTTTTTCGTTTTTGAAATATTTGGTTCTTTTACATACGCGCGCTCACACACTATACACTAAAAACACCTTTTTCTTACTCAAGGGACCTCAAAACATGTATTCCGTATTGAAAACTCAATTAAGAAAATTTGACACGATCGCAATAATTCAACTTTTAAGAGTATGAAAGTTAGAAAAACACAAAACTTAAAACACTAAATAGTTATTGAAACAAACAAAAAAAAAATTTTTTTTAAATGCTCACACGCCCTTTTCTTTCAACAATTATAACAAATTTAATTGGACAAATTATAAATTAGGAATTATTACTAAACATGATACAAATTATAGTACTTGACAGAAATTTGTAAGTGAAATCAACGTCTCTACAGAACTTCGATCAATCAACATTGTCGCCGAAGGAGAAACTGTAACCGTTCAGGTACCATTGAAAAGAAGCATGCAACCTTTTTGCTAAAAACGTTTTTCATAAGTAGGAGACCTCAAAACTCAAAATTCGGTGAATACTCAAATTCGAAAATTTTCTGTTTTTGTTGGGATTGACAAAATGCAGCTCGTATTTCTAATAAAATCAATAAAAATTAGATATGTTTCCTCAGTATCTACATTTATACGCAGTCCAAAGTAACTGTGGTGTTTATTAATAATAACTTTTAAGATTGAAGTTAGAAGAGTTTAATAATAGTAATTACCACATAATTATACACATATAAAAACATGAAACATAAAAACTACATCAAGTTGAATAATGGCCATGAAATGGAAAGCTATACCACGAGCTGGAGTAAATAAACCTGGCGATGGTACTGAGTTGGTTCTATAAAACAAAAACAGAGTAACAAGGTAACCAGAAGCTAGGTTAACACTAAACAAGGCCGCCACAAAACTTTTTGTAAATTTGACTATCAGAACCGTATTAATTGCACCACACATACGCAATTTCTGAACTTTGTTCTTTTGGAGAAGATTTAAAACATACTTTTTCAGGAAGCCGTCATCGCTAGGAGTCCAGGAAATTGATTAATTATTAATTTACATTACGATTTCCATTTTTCGAATCGCTTAAGGCTTTGACACACAGGATGCGATCGGTCACAGCGGGCAGCGATCGCGCGATCTTTTCGGCAGTCAGCGATATGGCTACGTCACATACAAAGCGAGATCTGTGTGAGCGATCTAGTGTTGTGTTGTCCACAGAGCAGGATCGCAGTACTGTTTTGCAGATTTTTGGAGGGAAAATGAGTATTTCTGATGAGGACTACAGTGTACCAGAAGAAGCAGAGGATATTGGGTGCACCCAGTTAATGAAAAAAGAGAAGAAATTGGTGAATACCATCGTCTCTGTAGGGAACTGCAGTCACATGAAGACAGATTTTTTGTATATTTCCGCATGTCAAGGCAATGATTCGAGGAACTACATGATCTTCACCAGCAGAGTATTGAAAAGATCACCACGGACTGGAGGAGATCTACTGAAACAAGGGAAAGATTGGCCGTTTGTTTGTGGTCATTTAATAAAAAATATATAATCGCACCTATACAGTATGAACGGAGTTATTTATTTCAGTAGAAAACTGATGAAGATTGCCTAGAACGCGCGACAATTTTAGTAATTTTGTACAACCAGCTCGCCTACAACGGCGGTCAAGACTGTGTCGCTGAGATAGTTCGTCTCGTGTATGACAGGGATGATGCAATATTGCATCATACAACAATATCGTCGGATTGCAGCGGTCTGAGAGCGCTGCCTGCCGCGACAGATCGCGTCCTGTGTGTCAAAGTCTTTAACCTATCGATAGTTGAACAAAAAGAGAATTGAGGTCGTTTTATTTTTTGCAATTTGAAACAGATAATAATTATCTCTGTTGTTTTTTTCCCATAATTTTTGGGAACTCGCATTACATTAATATAGAGTACATCTATTGTTCAAAAATCCAGAATAATACTATTTTAATTTTCACTCTTTGTCTATTAATTCCATGTGAATAGGTCTTGTTATTTTTTCCTTTCAATAACCGTCATTATCATGAGTTAGTTTCACTTTATTAACATTTTCAACTAATAACAGAGATATTGTTTTCTCCAGTATGACATGAACGTATAAAAAAAAAAAAAACAGAATTGAAGGTTCTTATAAGAAGGCTGATGTTATTTTAAATAACAAATATTTATTATGATGTAAACATTATTTTAACAAGAAGATGATAAAATATGTTATCATATTATTTTCGTTAACTTCGAATTATATAGTGGCTTTATTAACTTCCATTCCAAGTTCTGATAAGGGAAGGGATAGCTAAGTGGTTAGCATACTAGACTCCCATGCGGAGCACCTGGGTTCGAGTCCAGCTGTGCTGCCCTTAGATTTTTTTCTCCCTAGGAGTCCCTACAGCTCACTGTCCATAGTAGACAGTGTTGTCTGTAGCGAGAGAACAATGTCCAGAGGACGGCAGTGCACTGAGAAGACTTCGGGCGCCAATGACCATAGATGTTGACGCGCCTTAAATTTAAAAAAAAAAGTTATAATTTATTTGTTTAACAAATTTAAATTATAAACAATGGTTTCATAAACAACATTAAATGTATACATATTTGGGGGGAGGGGAGATATAGGCCTTGAAGTTCTATTGTGCCCCCTCCTCTGGGTGTGTCTACTTTAAGTTACTCTCAATCTAAAAAACCCTTTCCAGGCATATTTCTTATCGAAATTTTATGGCGTGCAAGCAGCCTCTAAATTTTCCTAGAATGATAGGGGTGCATAGAGACACGTTGCAGTTTCAGAATGCAGTTTCCTCCAAGATGCCATTGTATAATGGACCTAGCTTCGTCAGGTGTCTTCGAAGACTTTAATTCCCAGTTAGGAAACCCGAAAGCGATCAGTCTTTCCGGAAGAGCTCAGAAATGAGGAGGAAGTTGCTTAGCCAAGTAAGCGCAGCTATGGAAAACCTTCCCAGAACCAAAGAAAGCTAAGACTTGTCTGGTAAGTTATAACTAAAAAAGACTGAAGCGTGCATCTGTCTGAGTAAAAACTAGGTTTAAGGATTTTCTTACAGGGCTTTGTAGTCTCAGAGGGCACCTGAAGAACCTGGGGACTAGAACACGATAGTACCTGGAGATTTTGTGGAGAGATGGAGGGGACTTCAATACACTGCTAATGGACTGCGACGCTACCGTTCAGAGAAGATTTGGAAGCCTAAGTAGTTACCAGGTGTTGGAGAAACATATATACTCTTCTTAGAACCTTCCTGGATACTGAGATTTCTGAGAGATCTTGATCTGGCAGGGGTGCTGCAGAGTGAGTGGAATGCTAACTGCACTTGAAACAATTTTTTCAGAAAAACTGAATTTAGGCAGGTTTTGAAGAATCTATACTTTTTTTTTTTAACAGTCAAGACGCAGTCAAATATTGTAGATCCATATACTGAAACACTGATAGGTATAATCCCCACCATCTTACATTTACATGTAATGTTAAGACTGACTGAATGTGCAGTTATTGAAGTTCCAGGATTGAAGGAAATTTGCAATTGGGTATGTAATAATTGCAGCAATATAAAGCCGCGTTAATGGTTAATAAAAGTATTGTGGTTATATCACCAGTATTTAGTAAATAAAAATTAAAAATTGAAATATTCCATGAAACACAAATCCCATAATAATTCAAAATATTCCAAGGATGCAATAATCCATAGATAACATGGATTAATCGGGTAAATCCTACTGCTATATATATCCACATATATATACATAAGTATAATCAGATTATTCGTAATAAACAATCTTTAATCGAGGTAAATACTTCGCAATTAAATGTTTAGTAGTACATTTACTTGCCATAAAAAGGTAAATTAATTTATTGCCTCCATTATATAAAAATATTTTTTTTTAATTCATTGGAATAAATATTATATAAATATCCGGGTATAATACTTTATTTAAATCATAATAATATAATTTTTTTTTATTTTTTTTATTTAAGGCGTCTCATCTGTGGTCATTTGCGCCCGGAGCCTTCTCAGTGCACTGCCGGCCTGCGGACAGTGTTCTCCCGTTACAGACAACACTGTCCATCACCGGACAGTGGGCTGTAGGGGCTCCTAGGAAGAGAAAATCTAAGGGCAGCACGACTGGATTCGAACAATTTTTAATTTTATAGGTTTACAATTTTTTATTATTTGACAATAATTGTATGCGTTTAATTGAGTGAACTTAGTACTTACTGTTAAGTGCTTTTTGACAGAAATGTCATAGCAAGTTCGAATAAATTTACTATATAGGAAGTATCACCCGTACTTTTTTACTACAATTGAGTTTTCGTCGAAAAAAAGACTTTTTTTGCTAACTAAAGAAGTTTTACTCGTAGACTTTAAAACCGTCTATGTACGTCCGATGTTTACAAGAACGATATCTTTAGCCTCTGTAGAATGTTTCTGTACATATTATGTCTCCTTGAAATAGTCAGTTCAATTGTGAGCTTTTCTTAGTCAAACCATTACTGTGCCTTACGATATATTAGTAATTTCAAGTCATTCCTGGAAAAAATTAGGGTGCCGGTGCAGTGTGCGTTCTACCAACCCTAATATTATCTATTGTATAAAATATGAAGTAAGTATAACCTTACTAGAGTAAGGCCGTCAGTAATCTCTTTTTCGGGGGGCTCCGCCATCCGTACCACTCGTTGACCAAACAAATACCTTTAGTCGGTCAAACTGAAAATAAGTGGATCAGCGTTCTATTTTCGCGCAACAGTTGTCATGAAAGACGACCATAAGTAAAGTTCAACCGTTATAATAAATGTTTTGAAATAATAGTTTTAATTTTAATTTTGTGAATAGTGTATACTAAACCAGAATCATGACGGTAGAGCGCACACTATACCAGCACAAAAAATAGTGTGTGCAGCTGCTAAAGTTACGCGTGCTCCCTGTGAAGTCTAAGGAGAAGATGCCCTTGAATAGCGCGTACTGCTCGGCGTGGTTTCAAAACTTTAATGTGATGAAACCTTGACAAATTTGAAGGAAATTTGCAATTAGATATGAAACAATTTGCAGCAACATAAAGACTTTTTTTTGAAAGAAGACAGGTTCAGGGCGGCCATAATGTGATGTTGACGAGACTTTACGAAAACTGTTGGGTCAAATCCAAGTATAAGTACTCGTGCATTTGCTGCAAAGTGGCAATGTCTCAAGAAACCGTTAGTCGCCATCTCCATACTGTGGGGAAAGGTAAAACGGAGATATAGGATAGTCCCGCATGAACTTACACGTCAATAGGCCGCTAGGAGAATGACAACTTTCTCCTTAAGAAATCGGTCTGACATTCCTTCTACAAAAGAATGGTGACGTTTCGATGAAAAGTGGATTTACTGGCGAAATTCAAAGGAAGGAGGTCAATGGTTGGAAGGCGTTCAAACGGCTTTTCCGAATTGTTGCAAGAAGGCAGTTTGAGAAAAAGTAGATATTATGCGTTTTTTGAAATGATGAAGGAGTAATTTCACAAAATAGTTCCCGATGGATTTTTCATGAATTCCGGACCTTTGCTGTCAACAATTAGATAATATGTAGTCATGAAAAATGGCTCAGTGTTATCCAGCTTTGGTTAATAGCAAATAGGTTTTGTTCCAACAAGGGAACGCTCGGCCTCACACACTTCCCGTCAGTTTAATGAAGATATTACAGAACTAGATGGCATTGAACTTCTTTTATATTCACAGCGTTGTCCGATTTAGCACCATCCAATAACCATTTGTTTCGGTACTATGGCACACTTTCTTTGCGAGAGAAGAAATTTAATAACTTCACCGAGGTTGAAACTGACTTACAGGAGGTTTTTTGATTCCAAACCTAAGGAATATTATGAGCGAGGGATTTTTGATGTGTTTTGAGTAATCTGTGAAGTGGGAGTTTCAGGGGTTTATAATTAATAACTAAATGTTATGATTACTGCTCTATAATTAAAATATATATACACTTATAATTCTAAGGACTTGACTTAATTAAGAGATTAAGAGACGGTGAGAGAAACTAAATGAGAGATAGATTGAGATATAGGCAAGTGTGTGGTGTGTAGACTGTATGTTTGTTGTTGGCTGGACAGCACGGAAGGTGTCTTCGCTCTTGAAGATGGTATAATGGGTTTCAGAAGGAGAGAAAATGGGTTGTATAAATAAATAAACGAGAAGTAAAGCTTAACACTGTATATTCGAAAAGTAGCACAAACTGCCTGGACTTTACACTAAAATATATAAAATGGTAATGGAGGTTGATGACGCTTTGTGACTGCTGTATGAACTCTGCTGCAAGACTGTCCGGTAGACTCCCTCCTATGGCTGGCACAGCTGTATTTAAACAGTTTCTCCCACTACAGTCTGGCATGAACTAGTGAGTGAGACTGTTCTCTCTCTATCTCTGCTTTGGATCCCTCTCTTCGGATCCTATTACAATAGTGACAGAATGGGGCGTCCACTGTACATTTTTCTTTGAATATAGATATGTGTGGTAGGGGAAGCAGGACGATAATTCATCACAAACCCTTAGTTGGCTTCGTTTGAAGAAGATACGACCGGCTAAGTTCCTTGCGGATGGCAGTGAACTAATGTGACGTGTGATATGCCATCACATCTGTGACATTAGATTTCAAATTGTATTTGCCCAATATTTTCTTCTGTACTGCCATATAATCAATTCAGATACTACTACCATCCATGGGTGTTAAGCGAAACATGTAACCTACGTATTTAAGTAAAGTAAGTAAATAAATTTCAAAGACCTTTGTTAATTAAGTCGTAATTAACTGCAATAATAGAAGGTCATGTGAGTTTATTAATAATTTTCCACTATTTCCTTAATGCCATTTTCTAATGACTTTTACATATTACTAACTTCCTTGATGCCTTTTTCATTTAAATTTGAATATTATACTACAAAAAATATGAAATAGAAAAATATAAGAATAAATATAAAAAGTTGTTCAATTTCAGTCATATTATGTATCATATGAAAGAACGGATTAATTAATGTTTTAGTAATAGAAACGTAAGACAGGTCATTTCAAAACAACATTTTTTATAAGGACTTTATTTTTTATTTTGTTTATTTCTTTTTGTACTTTTTTTTGGGGGGGGGGAATGCCTTTATTTTAAGTGCTAAAGTAATAGGTTTTTGTTGTTTTGTTTTCTATTCCTTATTTGAAATTAGGTATTCACTCTGATGGGGTCGTTAGAAAATTTTTATTTCGGGCTTTTTAGATAACAGACGCAATAGTTTCAAAAAAACAAAAAAAAACTCTTTTTAATGATATATTTATTTATCTTAAAGTTGCTATTTGTCTTAAAACCTTTTGAGTGCTCCAAAAAAGCAATGCAAGGGCATGCGTAGTAAATAGTACTAATCCTGCTAAACTGCAGTAAATCTACAGTTGTCTATTTTATCTGGGACTCTTTTCCATAACAGCCCGCTTCTTTGATGTAGTTATGAACTATCAGGTTTTAGACATGGCGGATCTAACTATCTTTGGCTATTTTATATTCTAAAAAATATCTGGTGTGAAACACTCACACAACTTTCTCTTACTCCAGTTCTCAAAATTATAATTGACAATTTTATAGTTTGTGTACCAAATTTAATGAAATTCGTCAAAAACTGAAAAAAATGTTCAGTAAAAGCGCACTTCCGGTTTACTAATTTTCTTGAAACGGAATTTTGGCCATCTATTTATTTCTAATTAAATTTGTTTGGATGATAGATTTGTATAATCTATCATCCAATTATACTTTATCAACTATGATAGCACTGTAGAGAAAAAAATAACCCCATCCCTCCCCTAAAAGCGCCCTTAAATGATACTCTTTTTATGTGTAGTTGATGTAACAATTTTGAAGAAAATCGTCGGAGCCATTTAAGAAAATCGCAAAAACGGAAAAAAAACTAGGAAAGTGGTACTTCCGGTTGAGGAATTTTGACAGATAACGTACTGTTAGATCCCATGTTGATACCTAAACGGAATATCAAGTTTCAACTTTCTACGGTTTCTCTTTTTGAGCTATGCTGTTCACATAACATAACACACACACACAGACCATTTGCTAAAAACCACTTTTTTTACTCAGGGCACCTCAAAACGGATATTTCCGGTGAAAACTTGATATCGAAAATTTGACACAATTACAATACTTCCTCTTTAGTAGGAGTAAGAGAAAGTAAAAATTGATCTAATTTTTATTTATACATATGACAAACGTAATTGTGATAGTTAAAAATTGTTGGCTTATCGACAAGGAGTTATCAAGTATAAAACATTAGCATTGCTCTTCCTTTTAGGACATTACCCAACATTCTTCAGGAAATCTCTGTCTCTTGTAGATATCCTCTGCAGATAATTGATTATAAATACTTCAAAACAGTGATTAATGCAAAAATCAGGGGTAGGTGTTGGTGTAGTGATTATGAGCATGGACTTGTAAGTGGGACGTCCCCAGTTCCGAGTCCAGCGTATAACTGCTATATTTTATATTGGTTTCAAAAATATTACTAGTAAAGTAGGTATTTCCGCCCCCTTCCACGACACCTAATTTGGTAGCTGGAAGTTACACCCGTCTGAGAAAATAGGCAATTACTTTACTTTACTACTTTACTAATTTACAAATCTGGAAACTCACACCACTTTCTTTTACTGTACTTAACTGACAAATTTTATTTAAACTTGGATATTTTAACTTACCCCTATCATAAATATGGCGGTGTGGAGGGGTGCATGTTATAGCTCGGCAACTTAATTGTTATACCCAAACGGCTGTTAAGCTCCGCCCATTGTCAAAGCTTTCTGGTAGCTGAGACGTCATTTAACTCCGCCCGCAGGTTTCACAACTAAGTTGCCAAGCTTTACCTATCCAAAACAGGAACTAATTGAAGTGATTACACTGTAATTCAGAAGTCAGCGCCAGCCAATAACATTGGAAAAACTCAAATAGTATTTGAAATTTGACGTCACATATTTTTCAGAACGCCTAAAATATTTCTTTCAGATTAAAAAAGGTTTTAATTAGGTGATACGTTTATATCCTTGCAGTTAGCATTCCAAGTTTTTTTGTATCGAAAAAGAAACGTATCAGTTATCGATAAAATTCCAAAAAAAGTCTAACCTAATCAGTAATCCCATACTTTCGGCTCAACAATTGGAATTCTAACAATATATTTAATATACCATCATCATATTATTATGTGGGTGATGGAACCATATATTGTGCCGAAGTTAAAAATATTTTTTTCGTACGCAGTTAATCCCAAAATATGGTATTTCCAGTGAAAACTCATTTCTCAAAAACTGACATGATGGTAATACTGTTTCAGCAATAAGAGAAAGTAAAATTGAGTAAGTAATTACACAATAATAATTATAATAATATTAACTAATACAAAAAGATTATCAAAGTGTACCATCGGCACGCAAGATGAAGAGAATACTAAAGATTAGTTGCATTGTTGTACTAGTTAAGAGTTATGTAAACATTAGTACAAATTAATCATGTCAGTTTTTCTTCAAGATGATCCATTTAGTTAGTATAATCGTGACTTATTTTAATGAGTATTCTCATTAATCTTTAAAATTTGTTGTTATTTTTACCTTTTTTACACCTTCAATTAATCAGATTATTGTTAACATTGATTTATTATTTCTCTCTAAAGACAATAGCTGAACAATTTTATCATTAATCGATTGTTCGTAAAATGGCATTAAGATCGCTGATTAGCATTAATTTCACTTTTAGTTTTCTTTATGTTTTATGTAATAAATTATAGATATAGGCGATCTTAAAACATCCAACTACCTCCAAACGAGATGTGGACGAGAACGGAAGCACATACTTTACTATTAACTTTTTTTTAAACAAATATAAATTCAGTTATACGCGGGACTCGAACTGGGCATCTCCCAGCTCCTAAACCATACCCATAACCGCTTCATCAAACCCAACCGTGATTTTTAATTCTTTATTTACTGCAATAAACCATGAATTTTTTAATTTTTTTTAATTGTTTACTAATTAATTGACCTAAATTTTACACAATGTAAGTCAATCAATCACACTTTCATTTTTATAACCCAATGACTTTGATTTATTGAATAATCCATTCTTTGAATACTTCTGCGTATTAAGCTGTTTTAACACCTATTGTACGCCTATTCGACCTTTGATGGAAGTTTGAATCAAACTCTTGGACAAAACGCAGAAGGTTTTGCGACCTATAAAAATGCCTTCGAACCCTTCCTCGCTAGGGCATACGCCTTTTTATTGCCAAAAAAAACCTGCACCCAAGCGAGGGCCAGCTTATTCCGAAAACCCACTTCAGTTAGGCAGTCCCACTCCAATCGTGAGACTCTTTCTGTGACTAAAGTGCCTTCAAAGCAGCCTGGCTTCTCCACTAATACTTGAAATATCGAATACTTTAAAATCTCTCAGCATTAAGCTGCAGCGCCACCACTTCAGCCTGGAAGACTGTGGCGTATTTACCTAAACTGGCCTTGAATTTAACCTTAAGCCTGTTCCCCTCGATCCCAGTTTGAGTCTTAGAGCCGTCCTTACACTAGATTGAGTTACCGACCAGAGAAGGGCCAGTTCTGTTAGATATTGTATTATGAAAATTTCTGACAAAATTGAATCTGGAATTCATCCTATTAGCTGGTATACCAAGTAAATGGTCGGCCCTAATATTCTCTGTCAACCTCTAAATGGAAAACCCATTTGTAATGGTAGTAAGTTAAGGGAACCTCTAAAGCCGTAGTCGGTGTGGTTCTCACTCATGGCCCCCGTGGAACCCACTTGCTTTTTCAGGATCCCACCCAGCCTTTCCACCGCCCCTTTCAATAGGATTAAGAGAAAGTACAGGAGTTCACGAGGAGGGGTCAATGAAAACACTTCCTACGTTTCAACAAATTTATTGCCTTCTTCAGCGATAGAATTGTCGAAACGTAGGATAAGTTTTAAAAAAGTGTTTTCATTGACCGCTCCTCGTGAACTCCTGCAGTTATTAATACATCGGTCGAGAATCTTTATTATCATTAAGAGAAAGTAATAACAGACCACCGAATATTAAAGAGGCAGTTTTAAGAAAATCGTTAAAAACTAAAAACTACATTAAGTATAATGGAACTTCCGGCTAAGGACTTTTAAATGAAATTTCTCTTCGGATCCTCTGTGATAATCTAACGGAATATCAAATACTTTGAACTTACTATGATTTTTCGCTTTTGAATTATGTTGTCACTCATATATACATAAACACATGCATGTAATCGCTAAAAAAAACTCGTTTAGAACTATTGTCAAGAACCATGATGAGTGAAATCCCTTTCTAATTGCATATCATCATCATTTTATAATTCTTGTATCAACTTGAAACTTTATTCATATTCAAGTAATGAAATAGCAGTTGCTAAGAAAGTAAGGTGCAGTAACCTAACTTTTACCTTCACTCTACGAATAGAAAGAGAGATTAATAAAGTTCCATATGTATTTGTTTATAAAATTTAGAGAAACATTGAACTTACTTCTTTTTTTTTCAGAATTGAATAGCCAATCCATAATAGTGTCTCTTGGTTTGTGTATAATTTAGAGGACATTATTATTTTCCATAGCCTTTTCTCTTTATTTTATCAAACCGTGCGACTTCATTTTTCAACATAAAATTTATAAACAATAGTTTCTGGTAGATTATGTGTAGATATATAGTTTTATCCAAACCTTGTATTTCAAAAGAATAGTTATTAGTTAAAATACATGGGAATATAGTGAGTTAGAAATCATGGAAGAAAAAAAAAGGTACTTGCGAAACAATTAAAATGAACAATTTTATTTTTTTTCTTTTCAGATTATATAAGACAGTTGAACGACCTCATTTTTAAAGGTATTTAGTCCACATTGTTTTTCCCCTGTTGATGATATTTTAATTAATATGGCAAAAATCTACCTTTTTTTATTTGAACGTTAATAAGAAGAAGAAAAAAAAATGAGCCTGATGAAGAGGTCATTAAGTGCAATTGGAGTAATTTGGCCTCTATGACGTAAGTAACGCTAATGTTCAAACAGGTGTGGGGATAATTATTTGTTAGTGTTAGATGTTATAAAATACAACAAACAGCGTTGTAAATTATTATCTAAATCATAGCATCCAAGTTTAGTGGATACTTCTTTGAAAATGAAACAGAAGTAATTGAATCCTTGTGAGAGGTTATTTTGAAACCTTTCATCTAGTCTTCTGCTAGTCTTGTCTCACAATATACTGCAAATGTAACAGAATTTCGAATTTTTACTTTCTCTTACTCCTAGTAAGAGGAAGTATTGTAATCGTGCCAAGTTTTCGATATCGAGTTTTCACCGGAAATATCCGTTTTGAGGTCCACTGTGTCCAAAAAAGTAGTTTTTGTGTATGTGAACAGCACAGCTCAAAACGAAAAACCGTAGAAAGTAGAAACTTAATGTTCCATTTAGGTATCACCATGGGAACTGACAGTACGTTATCTGTCAAAATTCCTCAACCGGAAGTACCACTTTACTAGTTTTTTGCGATTTTCTTAGAAATGGCTCCGACGATTTTCTTTAAACTTAGTATATCAAGTACACATACAAAGAGCTACAACTTTTATTTGAAACATTTCTTTGGGAAAATTCATTTAAGGGCAATTCTAGGGGAAGTGTGGGGTTAGGTTTTCTTCTAAAGTGCTATTTCAGTTTATGATACAATTCTGTCATCTAAATAATATTAATTAGAATTGAATATGTTATTGGAATTCCGAGTTTGAAAAATCGGATAACTGGAAGTGCTCTTCTTTACCACTTTACTAAATGATTTTTTTCACTTTTTCGCGATTTTCTCAAAAATGGCTCCGACGATTTTCTTGAAACTTCCTATATAAACTAAACATACAAAGATCTATAACTTTTATTTAAAACATTTCTCTGGGCAAATTCATTTAAGGGCACTTTTAGGGGATGAGGAAGGGTTATATTTTTTCTCTTAAGTGCTATCATAGTTGATCATACAATTCTATCATCCAAAGAAATTGATTAGCAATAAATAGATGGCCAAAATTCCGAGTTTCAAGGAAATTAGTAATCCGGAAGTGCGCTTTTACTGAACAGTTTTTTCAGTTTTCGACGAATTTCATTAAATTTGGTACACTGGCTATAAAATTTATCAATTATAATTCTGAGAACTGGAGTAAGAGAAAGTTGTGTGAGTGTTTCACACCAGATTATTTTTTTTCAAGCGAAATACTCTATTCAATCTTGAACGCGAACATAATGCTTTTAAAAATTAAATTCCTCACTTACGAACTGGTTGTTAATACGACCATTACGGTGATAAGCTGGCCCACATGATGTATTCCTTTAAACCAAATATTACAGTTATTGCAATGCCACATTTTTCTTTTAACTTGGATTTTTTACTGAACTTTTTCAGGTGTTCGTGTTATTGTTCTTGTTTTCTGGGAGTTGGGAGCCACCTGAATGTGTGGCTAGTGGCTGCAAAAGTGAACAGTCCATTTTAGAGGTAACTTTAACTCGTAGAACCTCAGAAACTCGTAAAATCAAAAGTAGTAGGTAGAAAGTTGGTACACAAGCTCTAAAATTTATCAATTACAATTTTGAAAACTGGAGTAAGAGAAAGTTGTGTGAGTGTTTCACACTCATTTATTTTTTGTAATATATTGCACAATAACAGTTTACCTTGTTGGAATTTATTGTTTTTTCACGTGATTTCACGTTAATTGTACAAATTACAAAATATTTTTGATGTTTGTATTAGAATCTTCTTCACATATCTGTTTAATTTGTAACTTTTATTTAAACTGTTTTGCTTAAATTATATTTAAATTTATTATGAAAATGTTGCTGTGAAATACGTGACAATATGACATGAAGTTTAAATTAAATGAATAATGGATATTATTATCTTCAGTACTTGAAATTACATTATCATATTCGAGAGTTTCCTAATTATTTAAAATTTAAGAGTGATAAATCAATATCTGTTGCCCTTTTGAATACTTCACTTTATCAGGACAAAAAAATGCCATGTGACATAATTACTAGACTTTCTCTCGTAACTACATTTAAAAGAGAGCTCTCTAACATTTTTATATTTTTAATTACGCTTATTAAATAAATTGTCCTCACTCGTTGGTCTAGTGGCTTGCGCACTCGCCTTTCGTACGAGAATTCAGGAGTCGATTCCCGTTAGGGCAAAGTCGGTGTTGATCCAGCATCGTGATAAAAAGTGGGAAGCTACAGTTACCAGCGCTCTAGGTAGCGAAGGCCGAAACTAAACGGCTTGGGAACTGCGGCATGCTTACCACACGCCCCTCCTATTCAAATCGCCGTCTGGCAATCCTTGGCCCTTCATGGGCTGTTGCGCCATAGGGTTTTATAAAATAAATTAATCCGGCAAATTGTTTGACAGATTTATATTAGGGTTTATAACGGCAATTAGAGAAATTCGTCTTATTATTGTTATTATTTTTTTAATTTAAGGCGCTTTAACATCTACTGTCATTAGCGCCCGGAGCCTTCTCAGTGTAATGCCGGCCTCCGGACAGTGTTCTCTCGATACAGACAACACTGTCCATCACCGAATAGTTAGCAGTAGATGCTCCTAGGATGAAAAATCGAACCCGGGACCTCCGCGCTAACCACTTAGCTAATCCCTTCCTTTATTATTATCATTATTATTCGTCTGTGGGGAGGTGCCAAACCGCACTCTATCCGAAGGTCCGCAGGACCCATACAGCTACCCCGGGTCTAACCCATCTTAGATTCTCCACAGACCGAACAAATCAGACTATAACCTTAAAGGGAAATACCTAAACTCTTCCACGACCTGATCCGACTATCTTCAAAACCCAAGCAATCTGCCACGTTTCTTCCTCTGTCGCGCTTAGTCTACAGAAGAGGTTTGGCATGAGGCCCATTTACCTTGAATTATGTTGTGAATTCATAACCTCCGCGATGATAGTACAGTGCGCTAACTCTCAGCTAATCCCTTCCTTCGCCCTTGGCTTACGCCAGCTGTCATCCGGTTGGGAAATAGGAGGTATCTTTTTAAACCTCAGTACCCAATTCCAACCAGATGCCTGAGAGAGGATCTTTAAATTAGACACCAACATCTCAGTAATGTGCTGTCCGCGCCCTCCCCCCCCCTTGTGAGCGACCTGCTTAACAGATATGTTTCTGTCTTATATGTTTCTGTCCTTAGAACATATTAGGACTAACTAATTTAGTATAAGTTCCAAGTTTGAAGAAAATTTATCGTTATAAATGTCAAAGTAAAAATCATTTATGTGTTTCACAGCAGTTATAAAAAAAATAATATAAACCTGAGAATGAATAATATTAAGTTATTGTAGTTTAACTGAATGAAGGCTGGTTATTCATATAGCAGAGTAAGTTCATAATTAATTATTTAAAATTTACTTGTTGACATTGACTTACAATTTTTTATTTTTTTAATATATTATTAATATTTCCTGAAAATTAAATCCGCTATTTTATTTATTTTATTTATCATTATTATTATTACTATCTCAACATTACATTAGTTATACATGGTATTTTTAAACATCCGCCCGCTATTAAATCACTTGAAAGAATCATACATTTTTAATCACACAATTTTTACTTTCTCTAATATCATCTAGTATGAAGAAGGAAATATTGGGATCTTATCAAATTTTCGATATCGAGTTTTCACCGGAAATACTAGTTTTGAAGTTTTCCAAGTCCAAAAAAGTGGTGTTCAGAACGAGGCCTTCTCTCTGTTGGGTGTGTTTCTGCTGAACAGTTTTTTCAGTTTTCTGAGATTTTCTCAGCAACGGCTCCAACAATTTTCTTTAAACTTTCTATATCAACCAAACATATAAAGAGCTACAATTTTTTTTTTAAACATTTCCCTGGGAAAATTCATATAAGGAGGCTTTTGAGGGAGAGATAGGGTTTTGTTTTCCTTTAAAGTGCATTTTAGTTTATTTTACAATTCTATCACCTAAATAATATTAAGTAGAATTAAAGTCTCACTCTCTGGTTTAGGCCAGACTACAGTGGGAGAAACTGTTAAAATACACCCGTGTCAACCATAGGAGGGAGTTTACCAACAGTCTTGCAGCAGACTTCATACAGCAGTCACAGTGCGTCATCAACCTTTCTCTTTACCTATCACTACCATTTTATATATTTTAGTGTAATGTCCAGGCAGCCTGTGCTACTTTTCGATTATACAGTGTTCAGCTCTACTTATAGTTTATTTATCTTCCTAACCCAACTTCTCTCCTTCTCAAACCAATTATAAAACACTCATACAACTTCTTTGACTGCAGTTAACAACTTAAATTGATAAATTTATAGAATTTTGGATTGTTATAGAGAGTATTGCATTGCGAACTGAAAGATTCATATTGTGCCCACTGGAGCCGTCTGAGACAGATACCCTTGTGGGCTAATTTATAGTTAGTATAACATAATTCGTCGGTGTTTTTATAGAGAAAACCGCAAAAACTGAAGAAAAAAAAACTGTTCAATAGAACTGTAATTCCGTTTAATCGATTTTCTTCAAACTGGAAATATTGGCAACATATTTAATTCTATTTAATGTTATTTAGATGACACAATTATATAATAATAAATTGAAATAGCACTTGAAAGGAAAACACAATTCTTTTTAAGGAGGTGTTGGAGAAATGATGGTTATGCTTTCCTCCAAAAAAGTCGTCGTTTTATTAAGTTTAGAATTTTTCCCATTCCATAACTATTTGAAGTTCTGTACGAAATTTGGAATAAGAGATAGTCGTGTGAATGAAGTTGTTTTTCCATTGCGGACAGAATCTGATCAAGGAAAAATGAAATTTCTACCTCCAGAATGACAAGAAAACTAAATACTCCCTCTAACAAGTTGGAGAAAGGAAAAATAAGAAGGAAAAATTAGAATTAAATATATACTCTAAGAAAAAAACATTGGCAAACGTTTTATTTATACTAACAATTTCGCTATTTCATAATAATTGATTAGACATGGTTTAACATTTGTTAGTGACAATATTTTAATATAAATATTTATAATTTATGTTTTTCATTTTCACATATCTTAAAAATGTGCATTTCCAATAGGAATCCAACTTTGGAATACTTAGCTGATATTATTCCAATTTTGGAACAGTAGTAAATTAGATTACAGAAGATATAAACTTCTTGGATTACTTCAGGAACCAGGTACTAATTACTACTATATTTTAGAAGATTAAGTGAAGGTTATACTATTATCCTTCTGTAACCTGACTGACATGGTCATACATGGGTTCAATACTAGAACTAGACAACTCGAATTTTCTAGATTTTGAGTTAACTGCACTAGCATATTGTTTTGATAGTGACCGTTTCAATGCTAGAGGTGGATAACTAATAAAATGACTCCTGACATATCTGCTAATATGTTTTTAGTTATACACCTCTAGCATTGAAACGGTTACTAGTATACGGTGACGTTCTAGTATTGAGCGAGCCCACTTTTTTTTTATTATAATCTTTAATAATATAACTTTAAATTTTAAAGCAATGTGTGTGTGTATTTAATATGTAGTAGAAAGTAGGCATTCTATAGACGTAGGTGGTATTCTATACAGTCTTTGAAAAATGGTATGTTATAGCCTTCTGTACGAAGTAGTTATTCTATAATCTTTGAAAAATTACAATGAAATTTTTAAATAATTAAGCATAATATTTTGAATGTAATTGCAATACCTCAAACTTGTTCATTAGAATGATATTGTATTTTAAAAAATTATAGAAACAAAAATTATGTACAGCGTTCTAGTTTCATATATATATATATATATATATATCTGTCAGTAAGTCTTTTGTTATTTATTGTTATTTAATTTTTTTTTTTTGTAACGGGAACACAAATATAAATCTGTTCGTGTGATCTAGTACATTTTTTGTATGATCTATATACAATGCTTAATACAATCTAGAAATATTATGTCCTTGAGTTTATTAGAAATGTAGAATTATGTCAGCATCGCTTACAAAAACGAAATATACTTTCAATACTTGTATATAAATTTAATAACATACAAGTAATTCATACAAGTAAATTTAATAACATATATGTATATTCAAAATTTGAATAAATTCAAATTTAAATCTTTAAAGATTCATTAAACAAAAGTAATAGTTTGCTTCCATAGATAATCGTTGGAAGAAATTTCATAGGAATGTGTTTTTCTTGTTATATATTTATATTTTTATAGGATTTTTTAGAATTAATTTTATTTCTAGAATGATTTATGAATACCTAACAAAACAGAGTGATAATGATTAGGTTTTAAACATAAAAATGAAGTACTAAATGACAGGGGTGATTATTTTAAAGGATGTGACCATGACATTTATTGGGTTATATTATTAAAGTTTTAATTTTATTGTGTAAAAGAAAATATTTTGGTAATAATAACAATTCACTTTTTAGTTTCACTTATTGCTGTTAACAGAAGGAGAATCACATTTTTGATAGATATTAATTGGAAATATATTAAGGTTTTGTGGTGTGCTGAGTAAAAATGTGTTTTTAGAGAATTATCTAAATCTCTTTCTCTCTTTCGCTCGCTGTATATGTGTATATATATATATATATGTGTGTGTGTGTGTGTGTCTTGTATATGAACAAAATATAACAAAAGCAGAAAACTCAAACTTTGGATTCCTTTTAGGTACCACCCATTGCATTTGACATGGGAAAATTTTGGTTAAAATTCATGAATTCCAGGATATGCCATTGAAATTTTTTTTTATAGTCGGTTTTTCGCGGTGTCTACAAGCACATGTAAATGCTAATCAGTTTTATTTGAAATATTTTTCCGGAAAAATCGTTAGGGAGTTTTGGTGGGGGGTACAGCAGCGCTTTCCTCTAAAGTTCCAGTTCAGTGCAGTGACAAAATTGATTATTGCTCCGATGATTTTCTTCAAATTTCGTATACTATCCTAGATAAATGAATGCCCATCACTTTTATTTGGAAACAATAAATTCTAGAAGCATTACTAGAATTTCAAATTTGTATGAAATGAAAATGTCAGAAACGGCAACTTTACAGAATAGGTTTTGGCGATTTTTTTTTTTTTTTTACTTTCTCTTACTCCCCCTAGTAAGAGGAAGTATTGTAATCGTGTCACATTTCCAATATCTAGTTTTCACCGGAATTATCCGTTTTGAGGTCCACTGAGTCCAAAAAAGTGGTTTTTAGCAAATGGTCGGTGTGTGTGTGAACAGCAAAGCTCAAAAACGAAAAGCTGTAGAAAGTTGAAACTTGATATTCCATTTAGTTATCACCATGAGATCGGCCAGAAGTTATCTGTCAAAATTACTCAACCACTTTACTAGTTGTTTTTTTTATTTTACTTTTTTGCAATTTTCTCAAAAATGGCTTCGACGATTTTTTTCAAACTACATGTATCAACTACATACAAAGAGTTACCAACTTCTATCTGTAACATTTCTCCGGAAAAATTCATTAAGGGTACTTTGGGGGGGGTGGGGTTATGGTTCCCTCTAAAGTGCTATTTCAGTTTATTAGACAATTCTGTCATCTAAATAATGTTAATTAGAATTAAATATATTGTTGAAATTCCAAGTTTGAAAATCGGATGACCGGAAGTGCTTTATTAAATGATTTATTTTAAGTACTTTACTAAATGATTTTTTTCACTTTTTCGCGATTTTCTTGAAACTTCGTATATAAACTAAACATCGAAACATGTACGATTTTTATTCAAAACATTTCTTTGGGAATATTCATTTAAGGGCACTTTTAGTGGTAGGGGGTGGGTGGGGTTATATTTTTTTCTCTAAAATGCTATCCTAGTTGATTATACAATATTATAATCAACCAAACAAAATTAATTAGAAATAAATAGATGGCCAAAATTCCGAGTTTTTAAAGAAAATCAGTAAACCGGAAGTGCGTTTTTATTGAACAGTTTTTTTCTTCAGTTTTCGACAAATTTCATTAAATTTGGTACACAAACTATAAAATTTGTCAATTATAATTTTGAGAACTGGAGTAAGAGAAAGTTGTGTGAGTGTTTCACACCAGATTTATTTCTTATTCAAAGATATTTTTATTTAAAACTTGACCCGTCTGCAATAATTCCTTTTACAGCAGTAGGGGAGAGTAAAAATTGAGATTAATTTAAAGAAATACATTAAGTGTAGTCATGTGAGTATTTCACACCAAACTTATTTAAAAATCAAATTTTTTTTTCTAAATATCTTTTATTTGATGGAAATACAACAATAAATATGTATAAATTCATTATTAATTAAATATATGGTTTTAAACAATAAGATCCGTGTGAATTTTAATTTGTAATTAATGCACAAAAATTATATTAATAACAATTAAAAATAGATATTTATATAATAAAAAGAAATATAAAAATTTAAAGAAAAAAAAAACAATAAATAAAAGAAAGAAAAAAAAAATTCACTTAATTTTGACCTTGTGAGGAATATATCAATCTTCACATTAAAGGTCACCTTGAAATTCATTTTTTTTTTTATTACTTCTTTTCAGCAAATAATTCATTATATGAATTTTTAAGAGATATATAAATTAATGTAATCCTTATATTTAACAATACATTAAAATGAATTATTTAAAAATTGTTAAAAAAAAAAAATTATCAATGTTGGTCACGAATTCATTAATGACCATTAACTTATGTAGGAAACGTCTACAAAATATTGCTAGGTACTGTACTTAAGTTGCAGCTTAATAATGAAGATTACATATGATGAATTTTTTACAAATATTTTTGAATTAACAATATATTATATGGACATATATTTTATTTTAATTTATTGCCCTGTTTTGGTCGATCCAAGCCCGCAAGGGGTATCTGTTACATTCAGGATTAGCGACACCACGGGTTACCACAGCTCCAGTACTTCATGCACTTCGTCACAACAGTACATAATACCCTTAAACTGCATATACTACGCTTTACAGAGACAAAGACAAACACTGTACACGAACATGGCACTTAAGCCAATATGACTTTTATCTACCCAATTCATGCCCCTAATTAAACTCCCTCCGCAATTTGCCGCTTTATCTACTATATCCTTTAGCTCCAACCCTCCCAGGCTTTCCCGTGAGAGTGAGGATTTCCCAAAAAATCCGAAACGGGAATACTGACATAAAATAGTGATACACCGTTTCTCTAACTCTATCATCACAATTCTCTGACAAATGGGATTAGACGTCCTCCCTATATTACGTAAATGACTAGCCACCCATGTGTGTATGTGGGTCCAGCCACTATTTGTTGATAGTTTTTTCCTCAAAATATAAAATATGTCTCTGAAGACTGTGTTTTAATGTTTCAACAGAACTTTAGATTAGCGTTGCCTAAATTGCTTTAGAGTTGCTTTCAATCAATATCTTCCTAGACATGATTTTTTTGTTTCCCAAAAGGATTTCTTCTGTTCGAAGATGCCATAGCTACAATTGCGCTTTTTTACTTTTTCTTACTCCTAGTAAGAGCAAGTATTGTAATCATGCAAAATTTTCGATATCGTGCCAAGTTTTCACCGGAAATATCCGTTTTGAGGTTCCGTGAGTTCAAAAAAGTGGTTTTTACCAATTGGTCTGGGTGTGTATTTTTTGTGAACAGCATAGCTCAAAAACGAAGAACCGTAGAAAGTTAAAACTTGATATTCCATTTAGGTGTCACATTTAGGAACTGCAGTATATTATCTGTCAAAATTCCTCACCCGGAATTACCACTTTACTAGTTTTTTTTTCTTTTTTGCAATTTTCTCAAAAATTTCGACGACGATTTTCTTCAAACTTGGTATATCAACTACGCATGCAAAGAGCTACAACTTCTATCTTAACATTTCTCCGGGAAAATTCATTTAAGGGCACATTTGTGGGAGGGGTGGGGTTAGGTTTTCCTCTAAAGTGCTATTTCAGTTTATTAGACAATTCTGTCATCTAAATAATGTTAATAAGAATTAAATATATTGTTGAAATTCCGAGTTTGAAAAAATCGGATGACCGGAACTGCGTTCACTTTACTAAATGATTTTTTTCACTTTTTCGCGATTTTTTCAAAAATGGCTTCGACGATTTTCTTGAAACTTCGTATAATAACTAAACATACAATGATCTACAAGTTTAATTTGTAACATTTCTCTGGGAAAATTGATTTAAGGGGTCTTTTAGGGGAATGGTAGGGTTATGTTTTTGTCTAAAATAGTATCATAGTTGATAATACTTTCTACTATCCACACAAAATTAATTAGAAATAAATAGATGGCCGAAATTCCGAGTTTCAAGAAAATTAGTAAACCGGAAATTGGCTTTTACTGAAGTTTTTTTTTTTAAGCTTTCGACGAATTTCATTAACTTTGGTACACAAACTATAAAATTTGTCAATTATAATTTTGAGAACTGGATATGAGAAAGTTGTTTGAGTGTTTCACATCAGATTTTTTTAATTTTTTTTCGTAGGAGGACACCCGGAACGGGGACGGCCGCTATACCTGTTAATGGTAGCACAAAACTGACAACTCTAACATCCAGGATGAAGTATTTCAAAAATCTGGGAAGCTGATTTATCCGCCTTGTGAAGAACTATTACAGCAGTACAATTTTAACCCCACTCCATTTTGAAATGAGTAAAAAAAAAAAAAAAACTTCTTAATTACTTGCATTTAAACCATAATATTTGTTCCCCTTAATTGAACTTTTGTATCAATATTAATGGCAGGACAGGTACATATTAAGGTTATAAAAAAATTATAAAAATACTATCAGATTTTCCTCCCCGAAGTTCTGCATTCTTATTGGCTGTTTTCCCTATTTGTTTTTCTCTGAGGTATAGTCAGCCTAGATTGTTTATCCAAAAGAGTCAATAGATAAGTTTAATCACTATTTTGAAATGTAATTATATTTAAATTTAGTTTTAATTTCTCAAATAATTTAAATCAATTATCGAAATAAATAATCATAGATTAATCTCATTATGTTATTAACTTTATCTATCCGGATACAATATTTAATCATAATACTATTAATAGAAAATGTTATTAGTCATAAAAATTACAGCCGAAGTACCAATAACAATGACGCAATTATTTTAACATTTTTTATATCCCTTAAAAAAGCGATTTGACCTTATAAAAAATGTTGTATTACCGTTTGTACATATTATGTATATGTAATCACCCTTCCAATAATGAATCATAATAATATATATGTACATATAGAATCTCCTTTCGTTATAACCATTGTTGTAAACAATGTTTTGGCCCAAAAAAGCCTTTCACCTATCTTTGAAACTTTCTCCCATTCTTATTCATGTATAGATTTCAAGATTTTGATAAAAATATTTCAATTGTATTCATTGATAACAATCTATTGAGATATATATATATATAGATAATTTGTATGCTTGATAAATAAAGAAAGTGGAAATAAAGAAATTCATAAATTCAATATAGCTTTGTTTGTTTGTTTTTTTATTACTTACATGTTGGTAAATTCCATCGATATAAAAATTTTCTAATCATTTCTTTACTTTCTCTTACTCCTAGTAAGAGGAAGTAATGTAATCGTGTCAAATTTTCGATGTCGAGTTTTCGCCGGAAATATACATTATGAGGCCCCCCTGAATCCAAAAAAAAAGGTTTTTAGCAAATGGTCTGTGTGTGTGTGTGTGTGTGTGTGTGTATGTGTATGTGAACAGCATAGCTCAAAAATGAGAAACCATAGGAAGTTGAAACTTGATATTCCGTTTAGGTATCACCGTGGGATCTGACAGTACGTTATCTGTCAAAATTTCTCAACCGGAAGTACCTCTTTACTAGTTGGCTTTTTTACTTTTTTGCGATTTTCTCAAAAATGGCTCCGACGATTTTTTTCAAACTTGGTATCTGAACTACACAAACAAAGAGCTACAGAACTTTTATTTGGAACATTTCTCTGGGAAAATTCATTTGAGGGGAGTATAGGAGAGGGGTGGGGTCATCTAAATAATGTTAATTAGAATTAAAGATGTTGTCGAAATTCCGAGTTTGAAAAAATCGGATGACCGGAAGTGCGTATAATTTACCACTTTACTAAATAATTTTTTCAAGTTTTTGCGATTTTCTCAAAAAATGGCTCCAACGATTTTCTTGAAACTTCCCATATAAACTACACATACAAAGTAAACCGGAAGTGCGCTTTTACTGAACAGTTTTTTTTTCAGTTTTCGACGTTTTTCATTAAATTTGGTACAGAAACTATAAAATTTGTCAATTACAATTTTGAGAACTGGAGTATGAGAAAGTTGTTTGAGTGTTTCACATAACATTTTTTTTTCTAATTATTATTAATGCTGAAAAAGAAGAATTACTATGAAATGGGTCAAACTTTTTGAAATATTTTGGATTGTCTTGAGATCACTGTATCTCTCCCGTATATATGTGAACGTGAGTGAGTTTGTTTGTTATATTGTATTGCAGTTTGTATTGTTATTATATTGTTTGTTTTGTTACCAATACATTACAAAAATAAATAAAGAGAAAGTAGAAATTCAGAAGTATGTGCAAATTTTGTTGTACTGTTGATGTATGACCAGGATTACGACACGAAGTTTCTGTCAGCAAGTGTGACTCCTAATATTTTGTTTTTCTTTTTCTTCAGTTTTATCTATAATTGCTTATTTTTATTAAGAATCAAATAAAAACCTTTATACTTTTTAATCTCTATACTTCCTTAGTGATCCGATCATATTCACTAACACTCTTCGTGTATTGTTCTTTCATGGCCTTGTAACATACACTTCCGCTTTAATGTATTGTTGACGGATGGGAATAAAAAAATAAAAAATTTCATTGTTATCATCAATCCACATTATCTGTATTTCATTTTTGAAATTATTTCCTGATTAAAATATAATTTCCGCATAATCTAAGCCAATAGAAATCAAACTTATTTATGTGTATAGCGCAAAAAAAAAGAAATATTCTTAATTTCAAGTGAGCTTGATTCCACCGTAATACTTTTTCTTATCTTAATCTGGTAAGAGGAATATTATAGTTAAGGTTCTGCCATCTATATAATATTGAAATTACTAAATTCCAAGTTTTTAAAAAAATTGGTAGATTGTTAACTATGTAAATAGGTGCCGTCGGAAAAATCGTACAAGTGTTTTAAGAAGCACATTTCATAAAAAAATTTACGAAGTCTTCTGAGTAACAAAAATCGCAGTTAACTCATACTAGACATTTCGTTTTAGAGATAATTTCCGTGATAGCCTGCTTCTTTTTGTAGTCATCGACAGAATTTCGAAAATTTACACTGAAAAAGCCATTGTATAAAATAAATTTGCTTTGTGCAAGTATATGTTATCACACTGTTTGACAAACGCATTCCTGATGATGGGTGAACGCCTGAAACCGGTCGATGACCACAAAAACAAGCAGGCTATCTCGCAAAATATCTCTGATACTTTCCAGTTCTGCGGAACCAACCACAACAACCATTTCGTTCTAGGCCTCCCCCGGGAAATCACATCCAAAGGTCATAATCCTGTAAAAGGAAATGCGACTTTTTTTTAATACAATAAAGCTCAAGTTTTGTCAATTTTCTCATAAATGGCTACAGTGATTTTCATAAAAAAAAAATTCATTTTCTGCAACGTCAATTCCCATTTAATTATCATTTCATGTACATTGTATGGTACATTGGAAAGACTTCTTTAGCATTTAAACAGAAGTACGCCTTTACTAGGTAGGTGTACGCCTTTACTTCATCGTTATTGGTCATCTGGTTTTTATGAAATTTTCGGATTATCCTCGTAATCAGCTTCAAAAAGTTTCTTTCAAAGACTTGGAATCGTAAGGGCTTTTATTAGAAACAATTTTTTCGGAAAATTTGAATTTAGGGGCAACAGGCTTACATTTAAACTGTTCAGTTTATTATTGTGCACCTAAAGCACTTTTTAATCGTCTTCAAGGCAACCAAATTCTCCTTAAAAAACGTAATTTAAGTTATTATACATCTCCACTTGTTGGATGTTTTGAAAAGAAACAATGTACGATTAGCCTAAAAAGGAAAAACAGGTATGTACCCACGCAGGTATAACGAACCTTCTTAATCTAATTAGGTCATAACAAAAACAGTTTAAAAAAATAACAGTGCATTAACTGAATTCGCTCTGCCAAAACATCCTGATGATTGGCGAACGCTCGATGACCACCAAAAAAGCATCACGGAAAATATCTCTGATCAGCCAGCTTTTCTATGCCCTAAAATCCAATAAATATAATGGTTGAATGCGCACAATCATCATCGCAATAAGAGAAAATCATGTAATTGTTTCATATCAAATGATTTTATTTAATATTATATTAAAAAGAAAAGAAGTAATATTAATGAAAGGAGTTGCGGCTCGATACATCTGCTTACAACCGTAACGTTATTACTTCATCCTATAGGTGGAATTTAGGTCATAAAGTGTACATATAAATGTTTATTACTATTTATTAATTTTTTTTTTTTATTGTTCATAAACATTAGTATAGTGCTAACAAAACGGTCAGTAGTTATTGCACACACTATGGGGAAAGTATATTATGTTTATATTAGTTACACGTTTTCGTTATCTAGTAATGTGAATATTACATCCTAATCCTTTATTTTTGTAAATTAGTGAATTAATTAAATAATTAATCATTCTTAACTAAAACTTTGAATCTATTTTGATGATTGACAGTTAATAATTAATGAATTTTGAATTTTAATCAGTTAGGGGCTACGCCCCTGGTCTATAATTGTAGATTTCTTGAATATAAATATAATTTATACTTTTATAATTTCTGAAACATGTTCTATAGGAATAGTTGGTAATGAGGAGATACATAGCTTGGCTAAATTATGGCACCTTTCTTCTCTTTATTGTTCCTGAGCCTAATGTCGGCGTTTCACTGAATATTTATCTGTTTGTCTTTCAGGCATATGGGTAGCTTCACAGCTTTCAACCTTTCGGATGAGCTCTAGGTTGTCGTCAATAATATAAAATACTGACTGGGTGCCCAAATAGAGTGACAGAGAAATATGTACTTTTTACGGATTTCTCTTAGCAACTGGTTGGATTTCTAACTATTGTAGTAATCATTTCCGTATAATGAGGCCTTCGGCCAGATAAGCGAAAGTAAAAAAGTTCGTGAGGCCGAAGAGGAGATATCCATTCATCTTATGATTATCTAGAATGCTTAGGTTATAAAAATTTAGGTGCAACCTTCCCGTAATAACAAACTTAATATTCCTAACCTAACCTAACAGTTACATGGTACACTGGCCTGGCTAGATAGTGATGTACACACACACTATACTGTACATTTGCAACCAACTATATATTTCTTCAATGAACAAATAATATTTACCTACGGGACCCACAATAGCTCCATTAGAATCGTGGTAGATTTTCTTTAAGATAACTCCCCCTAAACATCTAGATTCAACTTTTGTCACTATTATTGAGTCTCCAAAACGGTCGAGGTACCTTGTGATGAATCTTACCTTCTAACTAGAAACCCATGGAAAATTTTTAGGATGTCGCAACTTTTAAAACTATTTTTCCAGCAAGTATGGTTTAAAATATAAAATTAAATTTTGATTTGTTTATAATATAACTTTATGCAAAAATCATGCATTAGCGATTCTATTCTTATAAATAGTTCACCCGTCGAGCAGTGAAATAATTAAGAACAGTTTCAGCAGAAGAAGATGAAAAACAAGGCTTTAAAATTGAAGAATGGTTGAATGGGGAAGTAGTCACAGTTTTTCAACGACAACGATAGGTTTTATTTTTATCAGCGTCCCTGTATTATTAAGTAAATTTGATTTTACTTTTGTTTATATTTACATATTTTTTTTTTCTGTTATAGGAGATTAAACTGCGACATGAAAGATCTATTGTGCTCCAGGAGCCTTCTCAGTGCTCTGCCGGCCTCCGAGCAATGTTCTCTAGCCATAAACTAACAGTAGCTTCCCACTTTTTATCACGGATGCGGGTCAACACAGACTTTGCCCTCACGGGAATTTCGCACGAAAGGCGAGTGCGCTAGCCACAAGACCAACGCATGAGGACATATTTCAAAAGCAAAACCAAAAAAAATCGCAGGAAGTTCAAACTTGATAATATACTTGGAAACACAAGGAAGTCTGAGATAAATTGGCAATTCTTGATGTAAAAAATTAAACATAAATTGACAATTATTGTCGAAACCTTTTTTTTTTCTTTTTTTTTGAAAAAAAATAGTTTTGAAGAGTTTTGGCACGCCCAGCTTCCTCCAAAAGTTTCTTTATTATAGTATAAGTTTCTCACATTTATAATTTTAACGCAATTAAAATTTTGGACAAATTCTAAATCTGCAGTACTGTGAATGTACCGGAATTTGTTTTGTTTTGTTCTGTTCTAATTTTCTATAATATTCACTTTTGTCCAGTATTTTTGTAAAATTTGCTTCTTTAATGACAGTTTTTCCATAGCCATTGTGAGTGAAATTCTTAAGGAGAAAGGATTCATTTTACTAGCTCTAGAAGGGATTTAATGTTTAATCAATCAATATGTTTTTTTATTTTATTTTAATCAGCAACAAATAATCATAAATAAATTTTTATAGACCAATTTACATCAAAAAAGGAAATTGAATTTAACCACAAACATTATGTAAACATTTATAATTAGTATAATAAAATATTTTGTAATGTCTATTAAATTAATTTCTTTGGTGGTATTTGAATTCTCACCTAAATTTTATTGTCGTTTATTTATTGAAAAAGTTATAAAAAGTGGTAAATTATAAATAATGATAACATTTCAGGGTCAAATAAATTACGTCGCCACTTCTTAAAATCATATTTTTGTTTTAATTGTTTGTTTGTTTTTCTTTTTACTAAAATTAGAGGAAGTATTGTGGAGTTTTGGTGAGATTTTTTTTTATATTTTTTTTTTTGAGATTTCATCATAAATGTTTTGAGATAGTCTGTATCATTTATTGGGCAAATCCTAGAAAAAATTATTTGAAATAACACTTTAAATAATTTATTTCCAAAATCCACTGGTTTTTGAAATAATTATTGGAATATATTTATTTGAAATAATACCCAAACTCTGTTTTGAGTTCAAAAATGATGAATTTATTTGCTGTTTGAAAATTTCAAAGCCCTTTTTGCCACTTTTGACGGCATATGATTTTCATTTTCATAAACACTTTTTCCAGTATTTCCTTTAAATTTGTTTCTTGTTCAACAGAGATTATTTCACTATTAGTCGCCTAGCGCAGGGGCCGACCAAATAGGATGTGCGCATTTTTACATAAACAAAAAAAAAAAATTTTATTTAGATGGTAGAATTGTGTAATAAACTGAAATAGTACTTCAGAGGACAACCTAATCTCTCCTCTAAAAATGCCCTTAAATACATTTTCCCGGAGAAATGTCTTAAATAAAAATTGTAGATCCTTGTATATGTAGTTGATGTAACAAGTTTGAAGAAAATCGCCGAAACCATTTTTGAGAAAATCGCAAAAAAAAGAAGGAAAAAACCATTCAGTAAAGTGGTACTTCTGGTTGAGGAATTTTGATAGATGACCTAGTGTCGGATCCTATGGTGATACTAAACGGAATATAAAGTTTGAACTTTCTAAGATTTTTCGTTTTTGAGCTTTGCTGTTCACATTCACACACACACACAGACCATTTTCTAAAAACCAGTTTTCTAGACTGAGGGGATCTCAAAACGGATATTTCCGGTGAAAACTAGATATCAGAAATTTGGCACGATTACAATACTTCCTCTTACTAGGAGAAGAGGAAGTAAACAAATTTTGCGGAGCAGGATTAGCACATTAGATTGCATGCAAAGGCGCTGGGTTCGGATTCAAGTAATCTTGCCTTCAGATTTTTTCACTCTATAACATCCTGTCCAGAGGTTTCTAACGATAGTATAAAGGTTGAGAGAAGGAGAGAGAATAGATTTTTAGAGAAATAAACTAGATGATATGCTGAACACTGTATAATGAATGGAACACACAAACAGTAAAACAGACGGTAAAACAGAAGTTAGGTACCGAGAGTTATATAAAGATGCAGACTGGCTGAGTGATAAGAAGGTAAATAGATAAGTTGCTGACTGGTCGTAACAGTTGTAAACTGGTCTTGAACTATCCGTTTTTAGACTGGCCAATTTAATGTGCTTCTCTGCTCTTCGTATGCCATTACAATAGAACTCTGTCTGTTCAGGGCCGGCACTGCACCGAGAAGGCTCTAAATGCTAATGTTCACAGATGTTGACGCGCCTTTGTCTGTGGATACTCTAAGCCCAAACAGTTGCAATAAATAAACCTATGGCGCAATAGCCCGTGAAGGACCGAGGTTTACCACACGGCGATTTGTATTGGGGGCCGTATGGTAAGCACGCCGAGTTACCCTCGCCGTTCTACTTCCGACCTTCGCTACCTAGATGCGCTCCCAATGAAGCTTCCTACTTTTTTCAAGATGCGGGGTGGGGGTCAACACCGACTTTCGGCCTCCTGGGAATCGAACCCCGAGAATTCGCACCTTAAAGGCGAGTGCGCTAACCACTAGACCAATGGGTAAGGACAAAAACAGCTACATTTATCAGCTGCAACATCAGGCCCCAATGTACTGTATAAGTAAATATTTAGTGGACACAAGGATTTAAATAAAAGATACACGTTTATATTCCCCACATAATGAAAGGTATTTTTACGCATCAATCATTTTCAAGGTTACTTTATGTAAAATTTGTGCAAGCGCTTTCCACCAGTGATTTCAATATAATATGGCTCCTAATTAATATTCAGCACCAAACAAATTTAGTAAAAATCTTTGGCGAAACACACACCAGTCTTCATGCATTAAAATTATAATTGACCAATTTTATTAAAACTTGGAATTTTTATTAAACGTTCATTTGATTTTACTATGTGTCGTATTACTGGTGCTCGGGTGGGGAACCAACCATCATACTTGTTGTTTCTAGGAGAGCTACCTTCAGGTAATTAATTACATACTAGATTAATCCCAGCATCTCAACCAGTCAAACATAATAGAGTAACATAATAAAGCAAGCAATTTTTTGTTCCGTTAACGGCTACGATTTTGGTCACGTTTTTGTGTTGGTTGGAATTTGGCTGGACGGATTTTCAAGTGGCTTACACCATTTGACATCGAATTTTCTTGAGTATGTTAAGAAAGGGAGGGTTGGGCGCCAGAGGGGCAGGACGCAAAAGACGACAGGAGATCCCCTCTCGGGGGTTTGAGTGCGAAGGCGCCAGAGCCCCCTAGCTGTTCTAAATATATAAAAAGTAAGCTATTTTGTGTTAATATTGTAAATGCGGATATTTGTCGGATTTCAAGCATTTTACAACAGTTGATACAGAATTGTCTTAAGAATGTTAAGAGGCGTGAGGAGGCTCTAGCGCAGAATGCGTTCATATGGCAAATTCAGCTGAACATATTTTCATGGTGCTTACACCATTTGACCCAGAGTTTTCTTGAGAATGTTGAAAAGAGGGGTTTTCTTGAGATTATTAAGGGTTGAGTCCCTGCCCGGAAGTTTTGGCATAACTGGCATGCCATGCAAGAATGTCCATGCCGAATAATAATTTTACCACAAAATTATTCATCAAAGTGCAACACATACAAAAATATGGGAAAATAGAAAATAAGGGGAAATAAAATTTTTTCATTTCTAAGTTTGTATTATGTCATTTGTTTAAAGGGAATCCCCATTTAGTCTCGCTAGGCTGCCGATTTAGGCAACTATAGTGATTAGAATATAATACACTTATGATCAGCTGGATTTGCAAGTGGTTTCACCATTTGACACAGAATTTGCTTAAGATGGTTAAGAAGAGTGAGGGGGCGAAGGGGCGCCAGGGGCTTTATAAAAATATGAAATAGGATTACTTAGAAATAAGAAATCGCAACAAGCCCGAACTTGCCATTTCCAACAAGATTTTTGATTTGAAAAATCTTCAACCAGAGTGCGCCTGTAATTTTGTTTTTTTAGTTATTCTCGATTTTCTCGAAAACAGCATCAATAATTTTGATTTGAAAGATTTTTCATGGAAAATAAATCGTTTTAACCGATTTTAGAAATATTGCACAACTAATTAGAGTTTTTCTCCAAACTACTTTCTACAACAGTTGAAATGTAAGTTTCTTCCAGATTCTACAACCTATTTAATATTTAGGGCAGCCTAACATTGAATAAAAATCCTAAACTCAATAAAGGTTAACAGCTAGTACAATGTGTATGTATAAAATCCTTGTGTCCAATATGTTGTTATATATATATATAATTTTATTTGTCAACAAGACCTTCTTTAATATAATATATTTGTAAATGTTTACCAGTTATTTGTAATATCATATAATGTGATCATATTCAAGGAAAGTAACTAAACAAGATTTAAAATTGTATTATTTTTAACACTGGGTGTACTAAACGAACATACAAGCAGCGCTTAAAGGTGTTTACTTCATTTATAATGTAAAAAACCTGCCAGTAAAAAAAAAAATGTCAGATATGCCCACAGATATTTGTTTACTATAAACATCTGAACTAATAAACAATAAAAATAACACGAAAGCTTACGCAGAATTTTACCAAATGTAACCTTGAAAAAATATTTAAAGGTTGTAAAAATTCATCTCCCTGTGTGTGTGTGTGTGTGTGTGTTAAATAGAAACGTGTATTTTTTTGTTTAATTGTATTGATTAATCCCGTTGAAATACTGGACATAATCAATTTAGTAAACTTGTACACCAAAATATTGCAATATAAAAGATGTGCAACATCAGTATTTCAACTTAGATCAAGCTGAAATTTGCAATGTTAATTTATCTCCAAATTTTTTTCCTGATGAATTTTTTTTTGGAAATTTGAATTTATAAATTTTTCTTTAATGACCGTTTATTATCAAAAATTGGCATGAAATATTTACAGGACTTTCACAGACTGCATCTCACACAGTATTTGAGAAGTTAGTATTTTGTAGTAACTATTTAGTTGCTTTATCTCCCGCTAGGTGATATAATATACTGCAATATAATATGTATAGCATTTATTGGGAAATGTATAACATTTAGTCCCTCCATGTAATCATTAGCAAATTAATGATGGTGTTGATTGAATTGAAATATCTTAAAAACAAATCATAAGAAGCTTAAACTTAGTAAATATTTCGTTTAAATCCACTGCATCTGATATAAGATTGCCACTTTATGGAATAGATTTTCCAGTTTTTCATGATTTTCTCAGCGGAAAACAGCTCAATCAATTTTCTTTAAACTTGGTACACTAATAACATTATATTAAGAGCTATAATTTTTTTATTTGTAACATTTCTCTGGAAAAATTCATTTTAAGGTGATTTATGGAGGAAGTAATGGAATTATGTTTACACTAATAAAGTGCTATTTCAGTTTTTATATACAATTCTATCATCTACATAATATTAATATTAGAATTAAATATGTTGCCAAAATTCCGAATTTGAAGAAAATCTGTTGACCGGAAGTGTGTTTACATTACCACTTTACTAAATGATTTTTTTCACTTTTCGCAAATTTTATCAAAAATGGCTCCGACGATTTTCTTGAAACTTCACAAAAAATTTATTCAAAAAAATTGGAAGTGCGTTTACTTTACCACTTTACTAAATGATTTTAGCGATTTTCTTGAAACTTCCTATATAAACTACACATACAAAGATCTACAACTTTTATTTAAAACATTTCTCTGGAAAAATTCATTAAGGGCATTTTTAGGGGAGGGGTGGAGTTATGTTTTTCTCTAAAGTGCTATTATATGTAGTTGATTATACAGTTCTATCATCCAAAGAAAATTAATTAGAAATAAATAGATGGCCAAAATTCTGAATTTTTAAGGAAATTAGTAAACCGGAAGTGCGCTTTTACTGAACAGTTTTTTCAGTTTTCGACGAATTTCATTAAATTTGGTACCCAAACTATAAAATTTGTCAATTATAATTTTGAGAACTGGAATAAGAGAAAGTTGTGTGAGTACTTCATACCAGATTTTTCTATAGGAGATAACTGTCTACTTGTGAGTTCATTTCTTATTCACTCTCACATAATAATAATAATTGCGAATTCTACGCGCGATCATCAATTCATTCATCCCCTCTCCCTACCTCTTCACTGTAGTAACACCACGTACTTTGTGTTATTTCTTTTTCTTTATTATTATTACTATTATTTTTTTTTTTTACTTTTTAAATCAACATTCATATACTACAATTGTTGTCATTTGGCTGTATTCATTTCCGCAATCATCATACTATTTCCGGTAATCTATCGTGTACATGTTTGTAAAATTAATTAGACCCACACGTTCTTTCCAAACACTAAAAACAAATCAATATTGAGTTCACAAATTTAATTCACTATTTGTACGCAGACCATAAAGTGTTATTTTTTAAATTTCTCTAAAATGTAAAGTGTATAGGGATTGAAGCAGCAGTTTATTTCGCAAGACATTCGAACGCAAAGGTTACAGTCGGCAAAATCTGACAATAGAAAGTACACACTTCACTGAATATTTTTGCTTTTTTTTTTCAGTTTTCACACTTTCTTAAGAGAAAATAAAAATCTGGTGTGAAAACGAGTTATACATAAATAATTAAAACAATATTACATAATTTCTTCAAACAATATAATTTTGACTAAATGTTTGCTTGTTTTTGAATTTTATATCAATTGGAAATCTAAACTTAATAATAAAGATTGGAGGAGGGATTAGCTAAGTGGTTAGCGCGTTGGACTCCCATGCGGAGGTCCCGGGTTCGAGACCAGTGCTACCCTTACATTTTTTATTCCTAGGAGCCTCTACAGCTCACTGTTCGGTGATGGAAGTGTTGTCTGTAGCGAGAAAACACTGTCTGGAGGCCGGCAGTGCACTGAGAAGGCTCCAAGCCGCTAATGACCATAGATGTTGGCGCGTCTTATTTTTTTTTTTTTAATTTAAAGATTTTTACAACTGCACTGTAACCATGCAACAAGTAAAACAAATGAATAATGAAATATAAATATGCGCTAGCGCGCACACCCTGACTTGAAGTTGTGAACGAGGGCTATCCAGCGATATCAGTCGTAATACGCCTTTAAGGCCTTAGTGTGTACGACTGTATCTCAAGACACCGTCTTTATGTATTTAGATGGTCGCGCAGCCATCGACGCCTTAGTCGTCTTGGCGGGTTTGTGGGGAGAGTGGAAGTACAGAGGGCTTGGATTAGGGGATTGGAATGAGAAGATAATTTGGAATGGAATTTTAGGTAGCGGGATTTGGCTAAAGTGGAGACGAAGGGAATTTTAGGTCAGTGTGGATAGTGAGGTTGGAGATGTAGAAGGGAGCATTGACAATGGTGCGTAGGATTTTAGACTGTAGGGATTGAATACGGTACAGGTTCGTGTTTTTGGCTGTCCCGTATAATTCGAGTCCGTATGTTCAAATAGGAGCTAGTAGAGAATTGTACAGTTGTCTTTTTTGTGAAGTGTAAGTTTTGAGCGTCTTAAATGAAAAAAAAAAAGAATTCTTTGTTGCTCTACGTTTTAGGTACATTGGTGCCCTTCTTCAGGAGCTCTTTATGGTAGGAGAGGAGTGTACGTTGAGATTGGAAAAAAATGACGATCTCAACTTACACTCCTCTCGTACAGCAACAAAGAATTCTTTTCTTTTTTTTAAACTTCTCTGGCAATTGGCGTATAAGCATCTCATTATAATTTTAAGGCCTGACGATTTGAAAATCATTTTCATAAAATTACATTTCTGAGGAAAACATCACCTCCCCCTCTTCCCTCTAAATGAATTTTTCCGGAAAAAGATTGAAATAAAAGTGATGTTTCTGTATTCATAGTTTATAGACGAAATTTAATAAAATCCCTTGGGGTTTTTATGGAGAAAATCGTAGAAAATTGGAAAAAAAATTTCAGTAAAAATGCATTTCCGGTTAACCGATTTTCTTAAAAGGGGTTTTCTTAACTCAAAAGGATACTACCATCACCAAATTGAAATGCTTCAAAGAAATGGATGAATGTAGTAGAAAATGAAACAAATAATATAAAAAAATAAAAACTAAAAAAACCTATGGCGCAACAGCCATAAAGAGCCAAGACTTGCCAGAAAACGATTTGTATCTGAAGGGACGTGTGGTAAGCACGCCACGGTTCCCTTGCCGTTCTAGTTCCGGCCTTCTCTACCTGGTACGCTACCGTTGTAGCTTCCTACTTTTTCTCACGATGCTGGGAGAACACCGACTTTGCTCCCTCACGGGAATTAAACCCTAAATTCTCGTACCAAAGGCGAGTACGCTGACCTTTTTTTATACAAGCGTTTTTATATTTATATTTAAATAAAACTGTTTTTATGCACACAACTATAACAACTTAATAAATAAAAACTGGGCTTTGAAACTAGAAAGACAAATTATGTATTACCAAAAGCGATAAGAAAAAAAAAAAGAAAGTTAAACTAATTGTTGACTTCAATACCTTTGCATTAATAGTGATTGAAATTCAATGAGTGATCATTACAAACAAGATATTTAGGGATCTCTTTGCGGTCCATTTTTCATTCCACAGATCATTAAGAAACAATTCCAAACCAATATATTATTAGGAAATTATTCAAAGCAAAATATCTGTAAATTTCCAATAACTCATTTACTAAATAGAAAGATGTTATGAATTATACATAGTTATTATATAGTTAGTAAAATGAATTAGTTCAATTATTCAATTTTAATAATTTATTGGTCTACGTATTTCTTCCAAGTTTATTGTTTGTTTAGATATGTTATATAAATTTGATTAATTTTTCATTTTGATAACCGATATATAAACTTATCCTTGTATTCAGTTTATTAATTTCTTTTTTACTTTCTCTACCCTTAAGTAAGAGAAAGTATTGTAATCGTGTCGAATTTTCGATACCGAGTTTTTACCGGAAATATCCGTTTTGAGGTCCCCTGAGTACAAAAAAGTGGGTTTTAGCAAATGGTCTGTGTGTGTATGTATGTGAACAGCACAGCTCAAAAACGGAAAACTATAGAAAATTGAAACTTGATATTCAGTTTAGGTATCACCATGGGATCTGACAGTACATAATCTACCAATATTCCTCAACCGGAAGTACCACTTTACTAGGTTTTTTAACTTTTTTAAGATTTTCTCAAAAATGGCTCCAACGATTTTCTTGAAACTTGATACATCAACTACACATACAAAGAGCTACAATTTTTATTTAAAACATTTCTCCAGAAAAATTCATTTAAGGGCACTTTTGGGGGAGGGGTGGGGTTACGGCTTCCTCTAAAGTGCTATTTCAGTTAATTAGACAATTCTGTCATCTAAATAATATTAATTAGAATTAAATTTGTTGTTGAAATTCCGAGTTTGAAAAAATCGGGTGACAGGAATTGCGTTTTTCCTGAAATGTATTTTTCAGTTTTCTGGTATTTTCTCGAAAGCGGCTCCAACGATTTTCTTTAAACTAGGAATGTCAACTACACATATAAAGAGCTACAAGTTTTATTTGAAACATTTCTCCTGGTTAAGTCATTTAAGGGGGCTTTTGGGGGAGGGTGGGGTTATGTTTTTCTCTAAAGTGTTATCATAGTTGGTATACAATTCTACCATCCAAACAAAATTAATTAGAAATAAGTAGATGCCAAAATGCCGAATTTTAAGAAAATTAGTAAACCGGAAGTGCGCTTTTACTGAACATTTTTTCAGTTTTCGACGAACTCAAACGAGTTTCATCAAATTTGATACACACACTCAAAAACTGGTCAATTACAATTTGGAAAACTGGTGTAAGAGAAAGTTGTGTGAGTGTTTCACACAAGATTTTTTATTTATTTAGATATGTTGTATAGAGTTGATTAATTTTTCATTTTGATAACCGATATACTTATCCTTGTATTCAATATATTAATTTTTTTTTTGCAATTTTTATTTTGTTGATATTAATTATTTAATCAATTGATTATTATTAATTTATCACTGCCTGTCTTTCTAATAGTAATGATTTAGAGATCAGAATTTTTTTTTCGTGTTAGCCCACTTCATTTTATGGTCGTGCATTGTTTTACGGGCGATTATCTATCTATAGGGTGTTTTTCATAGTTTAGTTTTTTTATTGTAACCGCAATTAACTCATTTTAATTGTTCTTTGCGCTGTTTTCATCGCGAGTGCCATGTCTGAACGCCGTAAGTCATGCAAGGTAGGATACACATATTAAAGGTCAGACGTGTTAGACTTGAAGACATTTTACTCTTAAAAAAATACTTTAGAGACCAATATCCTGCGACCTTTTTCTACTATAATATTAATAAGAATTAAATGTTTTGCCAAAATTCCGGTTTTCAAGAAAACCGGTTGATCGGTAGTCTGACTTTACTGAGCGGTTTTTCCAGTTTTCTGCAATTTTCTAACTAAAGATAACGAGTTTTTTCTGAATTTGGTATGCAAACGACTTATGTATAGACTTGAACAGAATAAACACACTTGAGGTAACGTTTCCTTCTAGTGTTTTTTTTGTTTAGGCACTTCCAGGTCCATGTATAAATATAAAACATTAAACCAATTAAAATTTAGTACCTAATTTATTTATTCCATGTTTGAAGGATTATCAATAATAACTATGTTAATTGCAGTCTGTCGTATGGGTGTTTCATACCACTTTTTTATTACTTCGTATGTTATCATATTCTATTTGGTTTACATTAATTCTTAAGCTAATTGGTCTATAACCTTAAAAGTGTTGCAATCAAAATACGATTACAAAATCTGCCAGTAACTTTTTTTTTTTTATATCAATTATTGCTTAAAAAAAAGTTATCTCTGTACTTCTAAAAATCCTTTCCATCAAGTTTTGTGTAAAGTAATTATATTGCTAGTTAACCTTGACATTTTCTTTAATTGTCAGCCTGTAATTATTCGCGATATGCCTAAGGTTAACATTAAGATATTATAGTATATTGTATATTTTTTTTAACCCGTTTGTGAGTTGAGTGTGCATCATTGAAATTTAGTTACATTAAGCCAGGATTAAACATTTCAACCTAATCTTCCTCATCTCATCCTTTCTTTTCGAGGATTTGATTGAAACATTTCCGGAAATTGCAATTTGATAGTTTAATAGACAAAAACTTCTTTAAACTTTCAATGTTTACAATACGTTCAATTGGATTTACGTTATATATAAATAAAAATGGCACTTTTCCGACGTATTTTTCAAATGCTGGAGTTATGCTGCTAATATATTATATAGGTATTAGAATTATATCACATTATATTGTGATGAAGTGATGCTTAAGAGGAAATTTAACGTCTTTTGGGAAAATTTATTGTTTTCCCCAGAATCCCCTTCCCAAAAAAATCATTTTGACATGTTATCTGAAACAGAGAACACTGTACGGGGATGTGAGAAGGCTCCGAGGGCATTATTTATTTTTCAGTTAAACCATGAAAAATCAAATAAATAAATATGCAGCCAAACATTTTATGTATTACAGAACGACAATGAGAATAAAAAAAATATCATTTAAACCAATCTTAAATTTTCTAAAATAGGCTGAGAAAAGGATTCACACACAAATTGGACATGAGGTGGGAAGGAGCTATATATCACCATCAAAACAAGAAAAGGTAATTAATTGTTGTGGTATAAACTGAGTTTATAAACTGAATTTGCTCTGTGCAAGTCTGTGTTATCACACACTGTCTGACAAACGCATCCTGAAGATGGGCGAACGCTCGAAACCGGTCGATGAACACAAAATGAAGCAGGCTACCAGGAAAATGTCTCTGATAGTAATTAATTTATCTGGTATTATTTTATCCATCGTAGCATGCACACTTCCGGTTTACTAATTTTCTTGAAACTCAGAATTTTGTCTATCTATTTCTTTCTAATTAATTTTGTTTGGATGGTAGAATTGTATAATCTACTATGGATAGCACTTTAGAGAAAAACATAACCCCTCCCCCCCAAAGCCCCCTTAAATGACTTCACTAGGAGAAATATTTCAAATGAAAGTTGTAGCTCTTTATATGTGTAGTTCATATTCATAGTTTAAAGAAAATCGTTGCACGGTTCGATAAAACCTCAAAGCCATTGAATGTGGGATGTGATTTGGTCTTGTTTTCGTGAATTGCCGCTAGATGTCGGGCTAGTTAGAGTTGAAGTAGCGTCAAATGTAGTAGATACGAGAAGTTCTAACGTCTTATTTAATCATTTTCACATTATTAAACAGTTGCAGAAAAATATCTTTTCCAAATGTAAAAAACTAAAGTCTGAACAAAATGCTCTGATAGTAATTATTATTTCTAGAATACTGACAAGTTTTCTTAAAACTTGAAATTTGTATAAAATCATTTAGATGGCCATAATAATATGATTAATAACCATCATAAGATTATACTCCACCAAATAGGATTACTTCCCTCAAAAAAAAAGGTTTTCAGCAAATTGTGTTTTTCCATTGGCAACGGATCTGTGATAGACTATCGAATTTACGAGTGTCAATAATAAAGGATAAATGGGGATTCCACCGGATACCGCATTGGGTGCTTTCACTGGAAATATTAGGGGGACCGGAGGGAAGGGATTAGCTCAGTGGTAGCGCGCTGGACTAGTAACGCGGAGACCACGGGTTCGAATCCAGTCGTGCTACCCTTAGATTTTCTCTTCCTAGGAGCCCCTACAGCTCACTGTCCGGTGATGGACAGTGTTGTCTGTAACGGGAGAACACTGTCCGGAGGCCGGCAGTGCACTGAGAAGGCTCCGGGCGCAAATGACCACAGATGTTGAGACGCCTTAAATAAAAAATAAATAAAATTAGGGGGACCGGAAAGTGATGTCGTTTTTTTTTTCATTAAATTCAAACAGATAAATTTTTAACAAGTTTTTATTTTTAATCAATGATGTAATTACCCTCGTCATCAACAACCTTTTGCCATTTAGTGTGCTAATTTTTAATGCCAGATCGATAAAAATCGATTGGTTTTTGAGCAAAATATCTGTAGAATGCATTTTGGACATCATCCAATTTTTTCCAATTTTTCGCCACTTAGAATTTGTTATGACAATCGGAATAAATGGAAATCCGATGGCACAATATCGGGCGAGTATGATGGGTGAGGCAATACCTCCCACCCCAATTCAATAATTTTTCCAGGGTTCCTCTTGCGCAGTGTGGTCTTGCATTATCGTGTTGCAGAATAACGCCTTATCTGTTGACAATCGCTGGGCACTTTTCAATTATAGATTGATTTACTCGATCCAATTGTTCACAGTAAAGGTCTGCATTCACAGTTTGCCCAGGTTTCAGCACTTCAAAATGAACGACCCCGCGAATACTCCAACAAACGCAAAAAAGCGCCTTTTTTGGAGTGTAAACCAGGCTTAGCTGTACTTCGTGGCGATTCATTCGAGAGAGCCACTGCCTTTTGGATTATCATAGAGGACCCATTTTTCATCTCCAGTGTTCAAGCGATCAATAATCGCATCTGTATTGTGCCGCTGAAGCAATAAGTTGTAGATAAGTGGTAGACCGGTTGCTTTGCTTTTTTCGGACAGATAATTCGGGACCCAGACACCTGCTCTGCTTACTTTACCAATCTGCTGCATATGTTCTTGGATGGTCGACCAAGGTTGGTCAAGAGAGTTTGACAGTTTCTCGATTGTCTGACACGTATTTGCTTCCACTTCCGCCCTTAACATTTCATTGTCCAAAGTTGTTAGTCTTCCTGATCGATACGAGTCGAAAAGATCAAAATTACCGGATTTGAACTTAGAAAACCACCTTTGGCATTTACATGCACTTGGATAAACATCGCAAATGTTTTTGGTAGCAACTGTTGCGTTACTATCCTTGTGAAACTCAAAAAGCATACACCTCTTCTGGTATTTGGCTGGCCATTTCACCATAAATTGCAAAAAAAAAGGTTTAAGATTTAATTATTTACGAGTAAACAAGTCACTCTAACCTGAAAATGTCTTTGGGCACGACTTTGAAGTACACAATGAGGTGATAAATGACAAACGAATATCGACATGCGCAGAAACGACATTACTTTCCGGTCACCCTAATATAATAAGCTGAGATTACAGATCTATGACTAAAGTGGTGTTTTTCGTAAACACTCAATGACACTTGGTAAGTTAATTTATCATAATCATTCAGAGTTGGCACCTAAGATTGAATCTATTAAAAAAATTGGATACAATCGTTTAAGAATGGAATTCACTAATGACATTTCTGCGAATAAGTTTCTTAACTGTGTATAACGGAGAGGGTAATAAGAGGGGTAGCTACCGATTTATCTGAGCAAGAAATTAATGAGATAATTAAGGGTCTCACACGTTATTACTGTGAGAGTACGAATAAAGAACAAAAGAAGTTAGGCTAGTGTCTGGAGATTCGGTTTTAATTCGTCTAGTGATCAACAACTACCGCAATATGCTTACATTCATTATGTAAGTTGTGAAGTTCATTACAACAAAGAGAATGTAATACTATGGAAGAAATTAAGGTTATTTCCAAAACTAATGTAAGGACAAATAAGACAAATGTGAAGTAAGAATGATACAAGAGAAGACAGTAGCACTGAAACAAAATGTGTGGATTTAGTCTCTAATACAATCAGTGCCGGCGCTTTAAAAAGAAAAATATATACACATAAGAGAATGTACAAAAAATGATGGCTGAATAATCTATCATAGATGCTAAAAACATATTAATCAGTTTTATTGCAGTTATCGCGGGTATATCCGCATTAACATTAGTTATAAAAAGAAAATGAAACGAAACGAATGAGAACCTTCTATCTACTATGATGAAAAACAAATCAAAGAATTGTTGTTGGATCCCAATGAAGGTAATGATGAAGGATATGAAGGAATACGCCTGAAGATATGGTTCCCCACAGTCTATTCAGATCTATAGCAATAAAAAAATAACCGAATATTTTAATTATTTGCATATAATGTTCGAAACTCTTACTATATTTTAAAAGCAGTCCGCGTATGAAGAAGATTTGCAAGATATTGGGGATAATGATAGATTAAAGAATATGATTAGAGAAAGAGTAATGAATTTAAATAAGGCGATATAAATGATTAAAAAGGAACTAGCATAAATGCTAAACGTTTTGTTAGAGCATTTATTTACGTATTTTAAAAACAATCTTATACGATGCAAGAATTAAAATTCTTCAGTGTCACACTAAATCCACTGTAGCTAATAATGGAAGTTTAGAAATTTGTTTATGTCATCAAAGAAATAAATCTAACATTGATTTGTAACGTTATTGGTGTGTTGTGTGTTATGTTTGTGGAGTTGTTGAAAGGGCTTTTAGATATAATAAAGAAGTCACCACTGCTTACAATAAATAATGTGACTATAACTAAATTATTGAATAATGTGAATAACAATTACAAGTTAATTGTAATAAATGAAATAACTCATAAATATACAGGAATTCCTGCATCTAATTGATTTAAACTCAAATGTTTAATACTTATAACTGGCACTCATCAGTTACTAAGCGACTATCGTCGCTTTCGAATGTAGACTGGTTGAATGCTGTAAGGCGACTCCTGAAACAATGCTTTTCTTGGTAGTTAAAACCTACCCTTTATATTTGATTTCTAGAAGGCGTTAAAAGACACAAAGAGTGGCCGAGTTCTCCTCTCTTGTAACGGTGTCTTGTACCTGTTTCCGACCCTTTGCCAGCCAACTTACAAATTCCCTTTTAAAACTGATATTATTTAAAATATAAATTATATTTTCAAATTATTTCTATTTTTCCATTTGCTTCTTCTACTACAGTTTAAGATCAAGTCAAGTAAGTAAAGTTTTCCATCAAGATGTAAAGTACATCCAGTTTAAGTAAAGTTTACAATACTTTGAACTTATCACAATAACCTCACTTTTCAAATTCTTTCTTTAATTTTGTTAATTTTTCTTACACCAATAAATAACCTCATTTAACAATTCAAGTGTTTGTTTCCTACTTGATACACACTCGTACATATATCAGTATCATTGTTATCTTATGTTGTAAAAGAGACAATAAAATATAAATGTAACATAACAAATAGTACTTCATCTTTTTGGTTGCGATCAATTAATTGATATTGTTTAATTTGATTTGATAATGACTCTTAGGATAATAAAATATAAAAAATTATATTTTTTGTTCAATGATAAGTTCAATTGGGGAGTTCCCCACAGTTTTTCTTTCTGTTTCAGTATTATTTTGTTGATTGCATAATGTCCCTTTTTTTAAAGAATTTAGTAGTTAATATTATTATTAAGTATATAGCGCATATATTGGTATATTGGTCTAGTGGCTAGCGCACTCGCCTTTCGTGCGAGAATTCAGGGTTTGATTCCCGCGAGGGCAAAGTCGGCATTAACTCCCAGCATCGTGATGAAAAGTGGGAACTACAATTAGTAGCCCTCTAGGTAGCAAAGGCTGGAACAAACGGCGTGAGAACTGCGGCGTGCTTACCATATGCCCCCTATTCAAATCGCCGTCTGGCAAGCCTTGGCCCTTCATGGCAGTTGCGCCCTAGGGTTTTATTATTATTATTATTATTATTTTTTTTTTTTTTTGGGCGCATCGACTGCTTTTATTATTATTATTGTATATAATATATATAGAAGTTATTAAATTTATTTGATCGGCCAATTTTAATTGTTTTGTTCATATATTTTATATTAAAAGTTAACTAACTGCAATCTCCCGCCTCATGAGAGGTGAGCTTTATGTAAATAGTTGTACTATGTGCAGTATTTTTTAAGAAATAACAATTATACAGTAAACTCCCGATTATCCGTGTGCGGATTATCCGGTTTGCGGATTATCCGTGCATGAATTTAATTTAAAAAAAATAATTATATGTATATGTATTTTTTAAATATTTGCAATGTTGACACTTTGTTGGAGTACATCGACCAATGGGAATTCGACTATAACGAAATAATAACTCTTAGAAAAATTCGAACTGATATTAAAAAATCATTAAAAGATTCCTGCAAACAAACCAAAATCACAGATTTTACTTAATAATAATGAGCATTAAATATGTTAAAATAATTGTCTGCATTAGAAATGTATAATACGTTATATTTTAGAAATAAATAATTGTAGAAAATGTGGATGGGTCCGCAATGCTCGATAACATCCGGTATTTTATCCTTCGTAGCATGTATATTGGTTTTGTTCCTGACCGGTTTCGGATTTTCATCCATCGTCAATGCAAATTCACCAACTTCGTGAATGAAAATCCGAAACCGGTCAGGAACAAAACTAATATGCATGCTACGACGGATAAAATACCGGAGAAATAATTATAGTTTGGATTATCCGTGTTTTTCGATTATCCGTGCCGCCTCTCCCCACCATTAGCCCGGATAATCGGGAGTTTACTGTATTTTTGTTTCAACCGTGTGCAAGGTTCTAATAATTAATGAATTTAACATTAAGACAACTAAGTCTTTTTCATGTTTGAAAAAAATTTATCAAAATGTGCCAGTTACGTGGTATTAATATCAGTAATATTGTTTATTTTTTCTTTTTTTTAGATCTTATAAACCTGATAGCTGTGTTATCTTGTTTATGATTGGTCGAAGAATATGAAGAAACAAAAAATTAGAATTATAATAAAACAGTTATCATTCTCAATGACTTATTCATTCAAAAAAGATAATCCATCACGTTTATTATTTAACCAGTTATTTGTCTTTTAATTAATTATAGAAATAATCATCAATCAATTAAATGCGGAAATTCAGTTTCAGAATATAATACATTGAAGAAAAATCATCCAATAATAAAATCATTAAATAATCCATTTAAATAAATAAAAATCTGGATGAAAATCAGGAATTTCTCACAGGTATTATATTAATATTGGGTAGAGTGTAAAAGCAAACACTATACATTAGAGGAAAGCTTAACATTACTCTTTCCCTCAGAACCCCCACCCAAAAAAAATCAATATTCTTGGGAAAATTTTTAAATAACAGTGATATGTATTTACGTCTGTAGATAGTACACTGAAGGTTAAAGCGAAATCTTGGTGCCACTTCCGAGAAAATGCGGAAAATTGGAAAAAAATCAGTAAAGTCGCATTTCCGGTTGATCGTATCGGATGCGATGATAGTAAACACGGGACACTAAGTTTAATTTCCCCGCGATATTTCATTTTGGAGTTATTTTTGTCTCAGATATAAGAGAGGGGGGAGAGGCACAAAAAAACGCATACAGATCATTCGTAGAAACATATTTTCCTTTCTCAGGGGATTTCAAAACATGTATTTCAGTTATAAACTCAATTTCGGAAAATGACGCTTTTTTAAATTTATTTTATTGTAAGGCCCATTAACATCTTTGGTCATTTGTGCCTGGAGTCTTCTCATTGTTCTAACGGCCTCCAGACAGTGTTCACTTGTTATAAAACAACACTGACTATCATTGAACTACTGTAGAGGCCGCAGGAAGAGAAAATCTAAAGAGGGGCCGCCGCTGGACTGCGCGTTGCTAGTCCGGCGCGCTACCACTAAGCTAATCCCTTCCCTCGTTAGTATTCTGATGTAATAAATAAACACCGTCTTTGAAAAATAATGTTTCGCGGACACATCCATAGCTATGGCGCAATTTGACGAGGATTTGCTTATAAACATCGATTCGTTGTCGAATACCCCATAAACATACGGTAATTCAAGATCGAAATACAATTACGGTAATTAACTCATCATCGTACACAGAAATACTAATAATTAGAGGCAGAATGTGAAGGGGTTTTCAGTAAAATAAATTTGATAAAAAACTAGATATAGAATAAACATCAGCATAATCCGTGATATGGATCACGGCTTGCATCCTTGGAAGAAGATTTAAAGGAGTATGTTTGTCCAAAATTCGTCGTCGCAAAGAAGATATCTTAAAAAAAAACAGCCTCACATATCGCACTAATTGTGAAATTATAACGAAAAAAATTATTAATATAATTAAGTTTTTTTATTTATTTATCTTTGTATTACAAATTATATTTTTTTGTGTCATCTTTTGGTTGTAATGGCGCCTTATATTTGTGCTAATAAATAAATTAAAAAGATATTCTACTTTTTTTTCTTTTTTGATCATCATAATTTTAAGTGTACAATGGAAGTTTACATGTAAATTCAAGATTGAAAAAAAAAATAAATAAATGAATATATTCTTCTCTCCCAATTTTTTTTACTTTCTCTTATGGCCGAAAGAGAAAGTATTACGATCGCATCAACTTTTCGAAATTAAATTTCGCCAGAAATGGGTGTCTGAAGGAAATATAACAAAAATGAAAAGTAGATTGTAACATACCATTTCTTTTAAATATATTTCTCAGCACCATTTGAGAACGTCAGCTGTTTTCATTATTGAGTGGATTTTATCATGTTTGGCCAATTCTAAGAAAGAATTATATTCTTTTATTTTGGTTATTCCCGACCAACAAAGTAAATAAAAGACCGGCGGGTGTTTTCAACCGGTTTTACCGAATTTATTTTAGCATCTGAAAGGCTTAATCCTTCTCATGCAGTGTAGCAGTTTACAACTAATATGAAAATTAATACGAAAGTTATTGTAAACACAGTTTTCATTTGAGTGTTGAATAGTTGAGTTGTTCTCTTTTCATTTATATAAATAATATTTATAATAATGATATAAACTGTAATTATTTAGTTATATAATTCCATTAATTAATCATATTACAAAACAGTAAATATTGGAAATTATCGCTGATAAATTTTTTCTGTTTACCATTTTTGGTCGGCATGTTTGATACTTAAAAATAATTTTTTATTGTAGCATTTTGATAACTATATAGGGGTATATACATAATTACGTATTATTTAGATAAATTTCTAATCATTGTGTGATTTTTTTTTCTTTATAAAAAAGAATTTACCTCAGTGCACAATACTCCAAATGAAATAATAAAACAGCGAATATTAGCTCATCCTTAATTATATTCAGCAAGGAAAATTTTAACAGTTCAATTTCTTTGTAAACAAGAAAATATCTCTAGTTACCATTAATTATTATTATTATAAGAAAAAATTTTATGTTTACACTAAACTGTACATTATGATTGTAGCAGTAGCAAGCGTTAAGCTTACCCTTCATAATGCAACAACTGCACAGCGTATGGGCGACCACCTGGCGGGAGTTAAGAGAACCAAACATTTAAAAATAAAAAAAATTTCATTCAGAATTTTTATTTTTACTTTCTCTTACTCCTAGTAAGAGGAAGTATTGTAATCGTGTCAAATTTTCGTTATCGAGTTTTCACAGGAAATATTCGTTATGAGGTCCCCTGAGTCCAAAAAAATGCTTTTTACCAAATGGTGTGTGTGTGTGAGAACAGCATAGCTCAAAAACAAAAAATCGCAGAAAGTTAAACTTTATATTCCATTTAGGTATCACCATGGGAGCTGACAGTAGGTCAGCGGTCAAAATTCCTCAACCGGAAGTCACTCTACTAAATGGTTTTTTCAACTAATTTTTATTTGAAATATTTTTCCGGGAAAATGCATTTAAGGACACTTTTAGGGGAGGGGAGGGTAGGTTGTCCTCTAAAGTGCTATTTCAGTGTATCACACAATTCTATTAGCTAAATAATATTAATTAGAATTAAATATGTAGTTGAAATTCCGAGTTTGAAAAAAATCGAATGACCAGAAGTGCATTTTAACTGAAATTTATTTTTCCGTTTTCTGCTATTTTCAAAAAAATGGTTTTAACGATTTTCTTTAAACTAGGAATGTGAACTACACATATAAAGAGCTACAACTTTTATTTGAAATATTTCTCCTGGTAAAATCATTTAAAGGGACTTTTGGGGCAGGCGTGTGGTTATGTTTTTTTTCTAATGTGCTGTCATAGTTGTTTATACAATTTTATCATCCAAACAAAATTAATTAGAAATAAATAGACGGCAAAAATTCCGAGTTTCAAGAAAATTAGTAAACCGGAAGTGCGCTTTTACTGACGTTTATCATTCGACAAACAAGAAATTCTTAACACATGGTAACACAAACTATAAATTTTGTCAATTAGGTACAATTTTGAACTGGAGTAAGAGAAAGTTGTGTGAGTGTTTCACACCAGATTCTATTTTTTTTTTTTTTTTTTTTTTTTTTTTTTTTAATTTTTTGTTGATTTAGTTCAGTTTAATTATAGTAAATAAAGTTAATATTTTATAGGATTCTCTGATAATACTAATAATTGTTTGGCAATTGGAAGCATCTTCTTGTTCAGACGAGGAATTTGAAGTTTCCTAAATGTCAAGGTGTTGAGTTTTTTGTTACCTATTTATTATTTTTCTTTAATACATTGCATTATAATAGTTTTAGTTCATTATAATCATTACTAATTATTAATTACTAATTCTCTTATAGTTGAAAAAATTTTTGATGTAAAACACTCTTACGACTTTCTCTGAATCCTATTGTGACAATTATATTATAAAATAGCCTAATATGTCGTTAAAAACTCAAATTTTACATATTTAACCTACCATAAATATAGTGGTGGTGGTAGCTGTGCGGGGTGGGGGATGGGATAAGTACCTATCTACTAACCTTGGCAGGTAGACAAGTGATTATATTGTGTCCCGAGTTGAACCCTTTAAAAAACGCTGAACCAACAGTATAACAAATAGCAGTTAAAATTTAACGCCACAAAAATTCCGCACAATTGACCAAAATCAAATTTTTTTTATAAAATGATATGTTTATATCTATGTAGTTAGAGCACAGCACCAAGTTTATAGGAAATCGTAATAGACATTTCTGACAACATTCCAAAACAAGAAATCTACTCCTGTAAATTCGCGCTTTCAGTTAAATCTGTTTCCATCAAAGTTGGAATTCTAGCAATTCTTCTAATTTATATTAATATTGTAAAAATGGTAGACTATATTATTATATTAAATATTTCAAATAAAAATAATACATGATATACATGTGTAGAAAGTATACGAATTATAAAGAAAATCAAGAAAAATTGAATAACCATTCAGTCGCCGGAAGTCGCATTTCCGGTTGATGGATTTTGGCCGAAACCTCATGCCAGATGTAGTACTTAAATGGAATACCAAGTTTGAGCTTCCTGCGACTTTTTGTTTTTAAGATATTCTGTGAACATATATATATATATATGATCTAGCGAGGAGAAAAGTGAATTCAATAGCCGCTGGATCGAGACACAGGGACCGGTAAGCTGGCCTTCCAGATCGCCAGATTTAACCCCTCTTGAATTTTTTCTTTGATGATACCTCAAAGGAAAAATTTATGTCAGGGAACCAACAACTCCAGAAGCCCTTAGAGAAGACTTAATCCAAACCTACTTAGCAATTCCGGCAGATATGATAGGTTTAGCAACATCATCTGTTGGACAGCTACTGTGCTTGTGCCGGTTAAGCCGATTTTTTTTTTTATAGATTTTTGTAAATAAACTGGAATATTGTTTTGTTTTAATGATGTTTTACCTGATTTCTAAGTCCCTTATGGTTCTAAAATAGATTTTAAGTGTTGTCAGCATTTGAACTCACTTATTTATTTAAAATTAATAAGAAAATCCGCTTTTAATTTTAGTTTATGAAACCAAGAAATAGGAAAAAACAATGAAAATTTAATATTTATGATTGAATATCTCGGTAACGGTTTGAAATATTGAAGTGAAATTAACAGCATTTTTCTTCATTTTTTTGCTAGTTTTCAATATAGCAGTAAAAAGTGGGGGTCAAAAGGAAATCGCAACTTTCAATTCCCGATTTCAGGTGTAAGGCGCCAATAAAATCAAATAACATTATTAACACCATCATAAACTAGACCGCAAATACTTCAACAAACGTTATGTTTACTGTTTTGATATCTTTCTTCGTTTAAGAGTTATTTCAAAAGTGGCCCGTTTAAATAGGACACCCTGTGTATATGCAGACCATTCGCTAAAAACATGTATTTACACTGAAAACTCGATTTCGAACATTTGACATGTTCGCAAATTGATTAAGAGAAAGGAATAGTTTGTTTTATTTAAATGCAATTATGATTCGAAGTTTAAATTCAATCCGTAATGTCGTTTGTAGAAAGCCCGGAAATTCTCAAAACTGTTCATTGAAGTTGCCCTTCCGTTTAACCGATCTTCTTCAAACTTGCAACTCAAGCATAGCGTTTAATTTATTGATCTTCAATATCATACACGAGGTAATGGTATAAAGGTACTCAATTGTCATTTTAAAGGGAAACTTGGAAAAATGATTCATATTAAGCGCCATCTATATGCGTCCACTTAGTGATGTTCAAAAAATAATCGTTCGAAACTTTTTCGAGAAAATTGTGGTGTAAAGCTGAAAAAAGAAATGGAATCAGTAAATTTATAAATTCTGGTTGACAGATTTTTTCTCCGTAACCTTCGAATCGCATCCCCCTGATGATAACCCAGACGGAATAATATGTTTGACTTTACTGCGATCTTTTCCTTTTTTATATTTTTACTTACTCTTAGGAGGAAGTATTGTAATCGTGCAAAAATTTCTATATCGTGTTTTCACCGGGAATTCACGTTTTGAGGTCCCCTGAGTCCAAAAAAGTGGTTTTTAGAAAAGAGTTTGAGTGTATGTGAATATCATTGCTCAAAAACGAAAAATCGCACAAAGTTCAAACTTAATATTCTGTTTGGGTATGACCTTGCAATTTGACACTAATTTATGTGCCAAAATTCCTCAACTGGTAGTACCACTTTACTGGATTTTTTTTTTTCACTTTTTTGACAATTCTCTCGAAAATGGCACCAACGATTTTCTTCAAACTAGGTATATCAACTACACATACAAAGATCTACTACTTTTATTTGAAACATTTCTTCGGGTAAATTCATTTAAGGTGGCTTATGGTGGAGGGTGAGGTTATGTTCCTCTAAAGTGCAGGTGATGTACAATTCTAAACAATCTAAACAAAATTAATTAGAAATAATTAGACCGCCAAAATTTCAGAGTTTCAAGAAAACTAGTAAACCAGAAGTGCGTATAGTTTTTTTTACTTTCTCTTACTCCTAGTAAGAGGAAGTATAGTAATCGTGCCAAATTTTCGATATTGAGTTATCACCGGAAATATCCAAAAAAGTGGTTTTTAGCAAATGGTCTGTGTGTGTGCGTGCGTGCTTGTGTGTACGTACATGTGAACAGCAAAGCTCAAAAACGAAAAACCGTAGGAAGTTGAAACTTATATTCCGTTTAGGTATCACCATGGGATCTGACAGTACGTTATCTGTCAAAATTCTTCAACCGGAAGTACCACCTTACTAGTTTTTTTTATTTACTTTTTTACTTACGTATTTCTCAAAAATGGTATACGATTTTCTTCAAACTTGGTATATCAACTACACATACAACGAGCTACAACTTTTATTTGAAACATTTCTCTGGGAAAATTCATTTAAGGATAGTTATCGGGGAGGGGTGGGGTTATGTTTTTCTCTAAAGTAGTTGATTATACAATTAGTTGATCCAAACAAAATTAGAAATAAATGGATGGCCATAATTCCGAGTTTCAAGGAAATTGGTAAACCGGAAGTGTGCTTATACTGAACAGTTTTTTATGTTTTCGACAAATTTCATTAAATTTGGTACACACAAACTATAAAATTTGTCAATTATAATTTTGATAACTTGCGTAAAAGAAAGTTGTGTGAGTGTTTCACACCAGATTTTTTTTCATTCAGTTGTCGCAACTTCCTCCATAAAAAAAAACCTACGAATATCATTAAATTACGTATACTAAATATAAAATTTGTCAATTACAATTTTGTAAATTGCCATAAAGGAAAGTTGTGTGAATGTGTCATGCAAGATTTTTTTCCCCACAGACAGAGAGAGAGTCTGACAGACAGAACATCATACGTAGAAAAAAATTATACATTTTTTCCTAACTTATATTTCCGGTGAAAACTCAATGTCAATTTCCAAAATTTGATGCGGGCCCATCAGTTCCCCTTACCATGGTAAAAGAAAGTTATAATTTTCATTTAAAAAAAAAATTGAAAGTAGAAGAAGAACGCATCTGATGACGTTTTACTTGTTATTAAGTATCTCTTTCCTTGACATATTTTATCTATAATACGTTTTTCCACAGCCGTTTCTGTTAATATTTATAGGTGTTTAGTGCAAGTATTTATTTAATCGGTGATTAAACTGAAACAAATATGCAATAGATAAATTTAGACCAATATTTCGGAATTAAGGTAGAGCTTATTAAAATTATTTTACAAAGTTAATTAAGTGAATATGTTAGTCAAGCTAGTCATATCTAAATGTTGTAGGTTTAAAAGGATTGAAAACCTAAAAAGCATGAGAGGCAGGCACTCACCTAATTTCCTGCCCTGACCAAAGCCATATCGATTTAATCAGAGTTATGGCACTATCTACACGAGACCAACCTTTACTGAATCAGCAGAAGCTTGAAATATATATATACTCCTACTTGTACAATAGCAGGGCAGTTGCTTACTTACTTTGTCACTTAGAGTTACATATAGTTACATACAGTGTTAGCCAGTAGTTAATTTAATGTATGTGTTATAAAATAAAATTTTTTAAAAAGGTTTTCACGGTTTATCACTCCATAACTTCAGCCATAGCTTTTTTTTAATAACTTATCAATCTTCATGAAACAATTCAGAAACTTAAATTTAATAAATGAAATATAACAAAAAGAAGTCTTCTTACAATTTAGCTCCTCCAGAAATCTTTAAAATCAATTAGCGGGTGTTTCGAATAAAGTAAAAAAAAAAGTATGTATAAGGAAATCTTTACCAATTATAGTGATTATTTCAACAACATATTTATTTATTTATACTATCTTATGATCATTCAGTTCGATTTTTTATCATTTCTTATCAATAAAATAGGAAGATAGCGTGGGTAATTAATTATCAAAAGTAAATCTTCTTCAAAAACGTAATTTAATTTAGACATCTCCACTTATTGGATGTTTCCATTTTTAAAAGGAACAATGTGCCTTTTAAAAAGCGAAAAGCATGTGTTTACCCACCGAGGTATCCACGAACCCCCTCTTAAGCTAGTTAGGTTTTAAATACTTTTAAAAAACAATGTATCAACTAAAAATTTGCTTTGTGCAAGTATATGTTATCACACATTGTTTTGACGAAAACATCCTGATGATGGGCGAACACCCGAACAGGTCGATGACCAAAAATAGAAGCAGGCTATCATGGAAAATCCTTTAGAGCAATTTTTAGGAAATCACCAAAAATTGTGAATTCCATTTTTAATCGATTTTCTTCAATTTTTTTTTTTTTTTTAATTTTTACTTCTTTTACTTCGTAATAAGAAGTATTGTGATTGTGACAAATTTTGGAAAGTAAGTTTTTAGTGGTATACAAGTTCTGAGGTCCGTTCCCTAACTACGAAAAGGATGTTTTTCCAACGATTTTCTTGTTGTTTTCTCGCTAAGAAATCACCTAGAGCTCCGACGGCAGAAGTACGACCTAAATACATGCTTTCCTCGTTTGTCACGACTTTATTTCAAAAGTAATTTTTTTGTTTATATATTGCTGCTATGTTTTTCAGTTTTGTTTTTGAAATATTGTTCTGGAAAAAGTGATTTAGAAATCTCAGAGGGAGTTGCAATTTAGACAAAGATACTCCCATTTCATTCTTTATCTTACCTTCCATTATCCGGTATATCATTAAGGTCAGCTGCCTATTTAGTAAAAATTCTAAGCTTAAAGATGCGTCGTTGATCCCGCAGAACGTAGTGGTTAACAAATGATACTTACCACTCGATGTTTATCATTCAACATATCACCCTTTACCGCATATTATCTATTTAATTAATGTGCCATTATGTAAAGTTAATTGTAAAAGATGAATAAAAAGTTAAAACAAAAAAAATTTAAAAAAATCTGGGATTGTTTTGTTTAGATTATTTATATACACTACACGCAGGCACACAGTGTGTATGAGTGTGTGAGAGAGTGACGGTATGAGTGAGGTAGATGAGGGAGATTGATTTGTAAATATTCTAGTGCACTTGGGAGAGGAAGAAAAAATTAATCAGGAGTCCTCAGACTTTTCAGTGAGAGGGCCAGATTATTAATTCTGATAATAATAGCCAGCTGGAGCGATTATATATACATATGTATATAATACATACAGTTTATACATATATATATATATATATATATAGAGAGAGAGAGAGAGAGAGAGAGAGAGTGAGAAAGAGAGAGGTATCTACATAAATATTAAAATTAATAATCCTAGAACTTTATTAAAAATAAAGAAAAGCATGTAAATATATAAAATATAGTTTATTTTATTGGGAAAAACAGATAATTTACGTTTCAAACAGTTATACAGATTACTAAAGACAAGATCCACATTAAACATAAAACTACAAACTCTTAATTTAGAAGATTGTACTGAAATCACTTTGGACATACATCTTCAGCTTTGGGAAAGCGGCTAAACAGACACATTTGAAAAAAATTCAAGACATTCCAATCTCGCACACTAAGCACTATCCTTTTATCTCCTTTCTATGTTACAAACGAAACAATACATAAAGACATAAACACTGAAACTGTACAACAAGCAGCACATCGACCAGCACATACTAGTATCATTTCAAACTCAACGATCAAATGTTCTCATCAACAATTTACGAACAACTCTAGTTCTAGTAAGAAGACTTAAACGGAGATGGCCACAAGACTTGTTACATCCACCGTAGACAAACTTGATAGTGATTGTTAGACCTCACTGAACGTTTCTATAATTTGGGGACCCATTAACTAAAAAGTTCTATTAAAAAAGAGATTTCCCCTAATTTTTACTTGTAACTAGTATTGTAATCGTGTCAAATTTTCGATATCGAGTTTTCACCGGAAATATCAGTTTTGAGGTCCCCTGAGTCAAAAAAAGTGGTTTTTGCCAAATGGGCTGAGCGCGCGCGCGCGCGTGTGTGTGTGAACAGCATAGCTCAAAAACGAAAAACCGTAGAGAGTTGGAACTTGATATTACGTTTAGCTACCACCATGGGATCTGACGGTGCGTTATCTGTCAAAATTCCTCAAACCGGAAGTACCACTTATAGTTGACGGTTTTTACTTTTATGCGTTTTTTGAAAAACCTCCAAGGATTTTCTTTTAAACTTGATACATCAAACTACAGGTACAAGGCGCAGACAAATTTTATTTGAAACATTTCTCTGGGGAAAATTGATTTAGGGTCTTCTGGGAGCGGGGTGGGGTTGGGTTAGTTTACCCTAAGTGCATTTCAGGTTACTTAGACATTCGGTCATTTAAATAATGTCTATGAGAATTAAATCCTTCTTGAAATTCCGCGTTTGAGAAAAATCGGAAAACCGGAAATGCTTTTGTTTTAACACTTTCACTAATCTGATTTTTCACTTTTTTCGCGAATTGTCTCAAAAAAAGGCCCCGACGATTTTCTTCAAAACTACACATATAAACTAAACATTAAAGATCTACAACTTTTATATATAACAATTTCTCTGGGAAAAATTCCTTTAAGGGCACTTTAGGAGAGGGGTTAGGGTGTACAGCTTCCTCTAAAGTGTTAGCATACTGGATTATACAACTCTATCATCCAACTGAAATAATTAGAAATACATTAGTTGGCCAAAATACGGGTGTGAAGAAATCAGTAAACCGGAAGGGCGTTTACGAAGAGTTTTTTTCAGTTTTTGACAAATTCATTAGATTTGGTTCACAAAATATAAAATTGTCATTATAATTTTGAAACGGGAGTAAGAGAACGTTGTGTGAGTGTTTCACACCAGATTTTTAAATATATTATGTAATATGTTATAGGAATTAATCAGGTCACATGGATATTATCAAGTCTCACGGAAGATTTTTTGGTAGTAATTTGAAAGAGCATTTGGTAATATAAAGGGTTTTCCCACACTAAAATTGGAAAATAGAATCAGTTATATAATAACAATATCAATTTATCTTAGCACTAACTTGAAATTAATTGATTTTAATTAAAAAGCCATAAGCAAGAACACAAAAATTCAGAAACTGATTAATAACAATAATGAAAATTGAAACTTACCTTTAAATTAACATTGGGATAAACCATTGTCTGGAACGATAAAAATAACTACCCCTCTGGGTTAAAGTCAATTACTATTAGAAAAAAAAAAAAAAAATATCACAAACGCACTACAAAAATAAATCACGTAAAGAACTTAGTTACGGGAGGAATACTAGTAACAGGTTTGCCAGTTGTTGACTATCTGTAACGTACCGTGAACCGTGTGGCTTGTCGTCCCCCCACTGGGTTGCAGCCTAACAAACTCATGTCTATATCAACTATTACCTGTATTTACCTATTACCCCCTCTCAGATATTGTTCCACTCTCCACTTCAGAAGGCTACGAGTTTTGTCAATTATTATCAACCAACAAAGGATGGCCCATAAATTTTTTTTATGCATTGTGACAGCTATTATTTTCTCCATTTGTATGTTCTCTTACTTCCGTAAGAGGAAGTATTACAATCGGTTAAATTTTCGATGACGAGTTTTCACTGGAAAAAAAGTGGTTTTGAAAAAATAGTCAGTATCTATGTGAATATCATAGCTCAAAAATGAAAAAAAAAACAAACCAGAAAGTTCAAAATTGAATGTGTTTTTTTTCCTTCAATTTTTGCGGTTTTCTAACGATTTTGATATCAAATTATACATACAAAAATTTACAACTTTTATTTGAAACATTTCTCTGGGAAAATTCATTTCAGAAGGTGGGGGTACGTTTTCCCCTAAAGTGCTATCTTAGATGACCATAAATTCTACCATCTAAATTTGAATTAGAAATAAATAAATTGCCAAACAACAGGGAAATTTTCCGTGATAGCCCGCTTTTTTTTTGTGGTCATCGACCGGTTTCGGGTGTTCGCCCATCATCAGGATGTTTTTGTTAAACAGTGTAATAACACAGACTTGCACAGAGTAAATACAGTTGATACACTGGATTTTAAAAAGTCTTTGTTATGACGGAACTAGGTTAAGAGGGGTGTGGCTACCTGAATCCTTTAAAGACGTTGTTCCCTTTTAAAATGGAAACATCAATGAGTGGGGATATATTACTTGTACTATTTTTTTTAAAGGAAATTTTACTTTGATAATTGATTACCCATCCCATCTTATTTCTTTTATTTATTCATTCATTACAGAGCGAGATAACGCGAAACTGTCAGCCGTGGACCACTATGGAATAGTTGCTGATAAGAAATGATAGAATTCGAGCTGAATGATCGTAAGATGGTATAGATACATAACTATGTTGAGCAAGTAATCCATATAAGCAAGTTTATTTTATAATTATGCATTCCGTTTCACATTTCACCTTCCACACACATTCACATACACCAGCCATGTACGCGCGTATACTTAAATATGTTTTTTTTTACAAGCCTAAATATAACGAGTCTTAACGAGCTCAAATGCAGACATTTACAGAAATGTGTCTGTATACAGATATGACTGATATATTTACAGATATGCATGTAGAATGTCTGTGACGCTTTCCAGCTCTGCGAACCAACCAACGCAACAAATTGCCAAACTTCCAAGTTTCAAGAAAATTAGCAAACCGGAAGTGCATTTTTACTGTTTTTTTTCTTTTCATTTTTCTCGATTCTTTCATAAAAACATCGACGAATTTCGTGAAACTAAAATTTGTAAATTACAATTTTGTAAACTACAATAAGAAAAAGTTGTGTGAGTGTTTCACACCAGATTTTTTTAATTTTTTATAAAGAACAAACAAATCAGCCTTAGCTTGAGAAATATAAAGTTTCGTATTTTTTTTTACTTTCTCTTAATATATTAGGATTAAGTATTGCGATTGTAACAAATTTTCGAAATTGCGAAATATTTCAAGATCTTTGAAAACAAACATTTGTTTTTGAAAGTGTATTTTTTGTATGCGAACAAAATATCTCAAAAAAAAAAAAAAATGCAAATTCGTGGGAAGCTCAACTTGATATTCTGTTTAGGGACCAGTATAGAAGTTTCTGATGACAAAGTTTCGATCAAAATCCATCAACTGCAACTGCGACTTTGCAGAATAGGTTTTCTGTATTTTTTAATTGGTATACATATCTTATCTGAATTATTCAATGTTGTCGAGCGTGTGACTGATGAGATCTGAATTCTATTTTGATTACCGCGACTTTTCAGACTTAACTGTCGCTCCAGTGTCCAAATTGTAAAATTCTAATACAGTGCGTGGTTTTAAAGATGCTCTCCTTTCTACAGAAGATGGTTGAATATGCGACTCCCGAGGTGTTTGAGGTTTATTTATATATAGGACTACGATGTTGATCAGGGTGAAATCTAAGAACCATTTTATTTCTTCAAATTTAGACTAACAGTAATTTCTTCCTTTCTAAAATTGATCAATCGACCGTTTGGAACTGTCACTCGCAGTGTGTTTATATTGTCAACTGTCCTTGGGGTGGCTGGCATATAAATGACATTATTCGGCAATCTTCCGCAATCTTATATTCTGGTTGTTACTTGTGGAAAAAATGCACAGTGTATGAACTAATTTACCATTTGTATAAGCACCATTAACTATATTACAATCCACCAGCACGCAGTTCACACTAAATATGTCCAATATTTCGCTAGAAATATATTTTTGATTTTTTATCTTCCAGCGTAACTCTTCCAAATCCCAATAGAGATCCAATTGAATTGTTACAATTGAAGGATATATGTATATATATCTGAAGAAATAAGTTCTGATACTCTGGTAAATATTATGTTTGACATAATCATCTATATAACTTAGTTCATATACTAAGGAGAGATTATACTTTTTTTCGTTAACATCATCTCTGATATATTGCAATGAGTAGTGTATTTATGGGGCTTCTGGGACACTGGAGCGGTGGAGCCAGGAGGAGCGAGGCTCCTCCGACATTTTTTGCTCCTCCCGGCCATTTTTTTGCTCCTATTTTGCTCCACCCGACTTTTTTCGCTCCTCCTGACATTTTTTTGCTCCTCTCTCGTTTGCTCCACCCGCCCTAATGGGCTCCTCCCGACATTTTTTGCTCCTCTCTCGTTTGCTCCACCCGCCCTAATGTGCTCCTCCCGACATTTTTTGCTCCTCTTTCGCTTGCTACACCCGCCCTAATGTGGTCCTCTCTAGCTTGCTGCACCCGTCCTAATGTGCTCCACCCTTACTTTTCGCTCCTCTCTCGCTTGCTACACCCGCCCTAATGTGCTCCACCCTACCCTTAGCTCCTCTCTCGCTTACTCCACCCGACCTTTTGTGCTCCTCCCGTCCATTTGGCTCTCGTCTGCTCCTCCCTGACTGTAATGTGCTACGTGGAGCCAATCATGTAGAGAGGAGCAGTGTGTAATAGTCTTTTAACTTACCACATTTCTTACACTACATATATGCGGAGGAGCTGTGTACTAGTCTTTTAACTTACCACATTTCTTACAGTATAAATTAGAGAGGAGCTGTGTACTAGTATTGCAGTTTATATACACTTTCTTTGTTACTTTTAGAGCATTTTTTTTTTTAATCATTGTACATTTTAGTGTTTATTCCTGAATAATAATAATTTTTTAAAGCAAATCTTGATACTGGGGAAAAAATAAAAAAAAAAGATCTTCTCAATTATACAAGAAAAAAATTTTATTTTTCAAAAAACATAATAATAAAAAAACTTAAAAATAAATATTTTTTTTTATGATTTATAAATTTTTGCATTTTTTTTTTCCATATTTTTATTTACTAGACATAAACAAATTTATAAAAAAAGAAAAAAAAAATGATTTTAATATTTATATCATGCGGCGAACAATATTTGTAAGTGGGTTATATTCAATGATTTTATCGTGTATAATCAAGCAGTAAGCTGTAGTTTCAGCAGGGAATGCAGAGCTAGCTTCAAATTCATGCCTTACATCTACAGGACCGGTTTTTATGGATTCACATTGTTTTGAACAGTCGATTACACTCCGATTATTGTCGTTCTGTACTCCGCCAAAGAGAGTAAAGGTGAAGGATAAGATTCGGAATAGAAACTTTTTTTGAAAATTTGAGTACATATGATACAGCAGACTATATTGATTACTAGTAAAGATGACATTCATATCACTGTAAGGGTATGATTTTGAGTTGAGGAAAAGCTTAACATTTGTCAAACTGCAGTGTTCAAATCTGCTTGAATCTTTCTCAGCATTGTTTTTTCTAGAAGTCTGGAACCCTAAAAGCACAAATCGTGGTTTTTCCAATTGCGAAGAAGTTTTTACCGTCCACAGTTGTCTCTGAGTGGTGGGTAGTAGAGGATAATCGTACAGTTCCCAACTTCTGAACGCTATTGGTATAACTTTTTCTTGTTTTACATTTTTCAGCAATAATAATCTATTGTGATCATTTATGCGCAGATAGGGAATTATCCAAGTTAACGTAGTTAATTCTAATTTTGCTTTTTCGAGCTGTCCGTCCACTCTGTTTGAAATATAACAATTGTCATCTCTCCTGGATCGAATTAATATAAGTTCTTGTTTAACATTTATAATTATCTTTTGATAATCTTCTGCAAAACCTAGCAACATGTGTAAGGGAATGCACACATTGAAATGGCCTTCAGCTGATACGAGCTCCAAAGTTTTAGACCGAGGTGGTATCCAACCAGCATTTTCAATAATGCTACTACGTTTCATTGATGCTAATGCTTTTAATGTACTTGTGATTCCAGGATTTTTTATTCTATCTACCTCTGTACCACAAATTTCCTCAAACAGAAAAGCAAACGCATTTTGAGTTAATTTCGCGTTTATTGGTGGACCTGATCCATCTTCCTTTAAAAATTTGCCTTCTATGTACACAAAGCTGTCACAAGGTAATGTGTAAATATCTTGATGTTGAACGGTGATTCTAATTTCATCACCTGGCTGTAATTTTGTTGAAGCGTACGGATGATGATAGTGAAATTCAACTGCTTCTACTGACGCATCAAATCTCGGGCTTTCTTCTACATGCAACATTTCCATTTCGTTTTTGGAAGCAATTTATATCCAGCTAGTTTTAGAAATTTTATATTTTCTTTAAACACAAGAGATGTTTTTCTGTTGACTTTACGAGGAAGACTAACCTTCTGCTGCTTACTTCCCCACAAGCTTGTAAAGACCAATCCCATCGCAATCAGAAAAATAACTAAACTTGGAATTAAAAGTAAGTTTATTTTAAAAGGTTTAATAAATATAATAAACAAAGATGGCCGCAAGTGTTTGTATTTGGGGCTTGATATTGTTTTCTATTACATGTAATTCGCACATTCTTTAAATATCGTACAAGTTTGTTTGGTGGTTTGCAATTACCAGTGCTATCGAAATATTTAGCTAAATTTCCGGCCTTCTTGTAACAGACCCAATGAGTTCCGCCACCTATACTTCTATCTAGATTTAGTATCGCACACTCATTTAGCCAAGGTTTTTTTTGGGGAAGTTGATCGCACATAAAAACACCCCTGAAATTGGGTAAGACGAGAAATATCAAAATTCGAAAGACTACATTTCGGAAAAGAAGATAATAATTGTTTTGCTTTTCTCGACAGTGGCCATAATCTACCAGCACCACCTATTTTTTGAGGCGTTTTAATTATTCTTTGCTTATGTTTCCTTCTACCCATGTTTACTGGATGGAATTTCAATCCAAACTAAGAAATGTTTTGTAAGTAATGAAACCTTTATACATTTAAATGTTTGACATCTACCCAACTGTTGTGAGAAGAATCAAATCCCAGCCACTTCATAAAGCTTATCCACCTTTTATTTGTAACTTTTTCCACTAAAAATACATCTGGATATTTTACTAATTGTAATTCTTCTTGGTAAAATCCACCCGCAATTTCTTGTCCACTAGAATCTTTTAGATGGTATGTGGGTGGATTGGTTCTCTTAACTTTACAAATTTTAAAGATTTCCGTAGACTATGACGGTGTGTATCCCTTGCTAAATTGCGCCTTATACTTTGATATTCTTACAGAATCACCTAACTTAAATTTGGGATTATTAACAGTCACAGATTTATTCGAAAATACATTTTCCAAAAGATCGGATTCAATTTTACCGGGTTTTACAGAAGCAGGAGCCATGCCAATTGTTCTATGTTTTTTATGATTGTATTCATTTATTAAAGATTTTAATACATTCAACCACTTATATGAACCCTGGAGACTAAATTTTTTCCAAATCATCGTTTTTAGGGTTCTTATAGCTCTTTCTACCACGGACGCTTTTAAATTACTGTAGGTGGAGTAATGATTAATATTGTATTTTTGTAATAACGATTTCGCTTCTCTGTTGTAAAACTCTTTTCCTTGATCCGTCGGTAAATTTCGCGGGATCCTACCGTTTGAAGTATGAAAAATTGTTTTAAACCTCTCAGATACTTCTTGAGCAGATTTTCTTTTGATCTGTATTGCCCATACATATTTGGAAAAGCAGTCTATGACGATCAGTATGTATTTAAAACCATTATTATCTTTTGAATAAGGTACCATCTCTAAGAGATCAGCCTGCCATAAATCGTCAATTCCTTTCAATATTAATTTTCGACGTTTGAAATTTCTTCTTGCCGGACGGTGAAGTTCTTTAACAATTTGTTGCTTGATACTGGACATGTTTTCTAGTTCGTATGTACAAACCAAATGATTTACTATCAAAGAATTAATTTTTATATATTTCATTTTATAACGCGAGCCATTCGAAGTTGACTCTCTATCATTTTAATTTCTATTTCGGCATTTGCGTCTTTCGAAGCCAACAAAATTTTTAATCGTTCAATGAGATTATTAACACATATCAACCCAGTACCTTTTTTGATTGGTAAGTTGGGCTGTTTTTTTTTTTTTATGTTTGAATAAGGAAGATATAATAGCCCATTTAGGATGGGCCCGTATTACGTTGTAATCACCACTGCTGCTGTAAAGTTTTCTATGTGCATTGGTATGATTTAGTATTTCTTTATAATGTATCTTATCCTCTTCATTCACCAAAGATAAATCAGGCTTTTTCATAAATAATAACTCCATAAGACCAGGTGTTGCAATATAATGATTTTCTCCGATATCCAATTCATTGTTCTCCATTGTGCTACGGAATCACCGATAGTAAATTTTTTCCCATCGAAACAAATACCATAAGTTTCGTCCAGATCTGCAGTTTCATTTCCTAGAAACTTCCTAACGTATTTAGAAGGAGAGTCACGAATTTTCTGTAAAAACTAGTCGATTATTTTCATTCCTTTGGGTGTTTTAGCTTGTTCACTTAACTGTTCTAATAGAAGAAGTTTTGGGGGAGTATATTCGTAAACAGAGGGTTCTGCTTTGTACATGGCAGCTCTAATGTATGAGGGGGTGGTGGAGGAAAATCGCTTTCAAAACTTACGAATTTATCTTCATGTAGGTGAATACTTGGTGTTTCTACTGGAGGCGGCGGCGACGGCGGCGAAGGTGATGGGAATGTAGATTTATATTGTAAACTCTTTGTTTCTCTCGGCAGATCTTGTGAAAAAATATCTAACACATTTCTGCTCGACAAAGGTGTGCGAGTTGACTTTAAAAACAAACGTTTAGGTCTCGGAGAAGTTGGAGACAATTCTGTTTCTGCAGTTCCTTTCAAAGCTTCTGACCGTGAATTCTCACGGTTAATTTTTAAAGCATTGACTATAGGCTTGTATTTAACCTTATAATATTCCTCAGACTCTTCCTTCAGTCGTTTCAGAGCTCTATATTTCTGTCTAATATTTTCTCTTATCTCTTCAATTTCCCGACTAATATCGGGGGAAGATGTTGTTTCTTCCATGGCTGAATGGTAAATAACGACTATTTTCTTTTTACAATTGTTTATAAAGTTATGTAAACATCAAAACCTTTCCTATAACGGCCGTTGTTTAAAGGAGAATCCTTGTTAATAACAAGAAAACCGTGTTTCTCTTCTTCCTAACATTCTTGGCAAATTTGCTTAAATTCATTAAAAGACATGTCGGAATTGATATGGTCTTCATATTTAATAAATCTTGTTTGAAAATGACAAGTAAATTAACATCCTCTCTTATTAAATGCTTAGGGACATGTGCATAGCTTTGACACAAATAAAAAGAGTCAACATTACTATGCCTTCCCATGCAAATATATGTTCTTATTCGATCTTGTTTATCGCAGGCTACATCATCAAAAATAAAAATAGAATTTGGAAGAGATTCACTTGGTGGAGGAATTTGTACATTATCATTGTACAAAAACAGTCCAATTTCATCAAGTACTGAAATGATTTGTTGAAGTTTTAGGTATTTTGGTTGACAAAGAGATTTGCGAAATATATAAATGTTTTGAAATTTTAAACCATGTGAACTGAAAATTAAATTAAGCATTAAATTGGTTTTTCCACGATTTGATGGGCCGCAGATTAAACATCTAATATGATTTGGAAAAAGGGGACCATGTTTTGAAAACTTGGAGAAATCGTTAACATCTAATTGTATATTTTTTACGTTCAGAGATATATCCTGCTTCGTCAAGCGCATCTTCAAGACTGAGAATATTATAGATCAACTTCGAAAAATATATTATTTATAGCAAATTGGGTAGCATTATATATATATCCCCCCCCCCATCAACATAACCACTTCCGTTATAACCAATTTTTTTTTGTTTTTGTTTTGTTTCGGTTATTTAAATTAGGAAGATGATTTAGGAAAAAAAAGCAACATGAAATGAAATATATTTCTTTTATTAATACAGTGAGAGCAATATTTATTATAATACAACTAAAGAAGACGAAATGTCAAATTTAAACAAAATTAGGAAAAACAATAATAATAAATTATAAATTACTGTAATATTGCAACATCATTTCTATGTCCGTTAACTTTAGCAACAGCAAACATACCAAACATAAAAGAAATGTCACAAATAAATAGCAAATAAAGTTTTCCTTTTGACGAACTATAACATGTTCATTGCAATTTTTTAATGCAGTTAAAATTATCACTGCAAGAATACTGTTTACAATGTTCCTCATGTCTAATTCTGCAAGGTTCGCTTGGAAATGCGTCTCCACATGTTCCACAAATTAAGTTAAAAAAGTCATTTTGAGGGGAAATGATTTGGATGTTGTTCACAGTTACAAACAGATTTGAAAATATGATAATTATCGGCATCAGCGATAACTGGAGTAGAACCACATTTTTCGCAAATCTTTGATATTTTACTTTCAAAGAGATCGGAATTCAAAACAGTGTTGACATTTGAAGTTGAAAACAATTTTTGTTTTCATGTCGCATGAGATTATCTTTTCTTGTGAAACTTTTCCCACAATAAGACCAGATGAATTTTTTAGAATTTTTGACCCCCTGACTTTTGCAACTGTTTTCATGACGTTTTAAGTTGTACTTTTTATTAAATGATGCTTCACAAAATTTGCAGCAATATATTTTTTGTCCTTTTTCCATTTCAATAGTTATATTTAGAACAACTGACTAGAAATGAAAAAAAAAGTGCCAATACTCATATTATTTTAAATAATTTAAAAAGAATTCTGAACGAAGAAGAAAAGAAAAACTTTTTTTTACCTTGAAATTAAAAGTAATTTATCAATTAATAACGATACCACTATTACGTAATAAATGCTATATAAGTAATAATTTTTTTATTTTATAACAGTGGAATACTTCGGTATGGTTACTATCAGTGTAATTACAGTGTAGCACACTACTACTCGAAGGGGAGATGAACAATGAAAAAAAAATTATTACTGAACCTAATCAGGTCCGTGCAGGTGTTAACATGTTTATGCAAAACTATATTAGTAATTAAATTTTGAAAAAATAAATGATTACAGAAGCTAATCAGGTTCATGCAGGTGTAAAATGTTTATGCAAAACTATATTAGTAATTGAATTTTGAAAAAATAAATGATTACAGAAGCTAATCAGGTTCATGCAGGTGTAAAATGTTTATGCAAAACTATATTAGTAATTGAATTTTGAAAAAATAAATGATTACAGAAGCTAATCAGGTTCATGCAGGTGTAAACATGTTTATGCAAAACTATATTAGTAATTGAATTTTGAAAAAATAAATGATTACAGAAGCTAATCAGGTTCATGCAGGTGTAAAATGTTTATGCAAAACTATATTAGTAATTGAATTTTGAAAAAATAAATGATTACAGAAGCTAATCAGGTTCATGCAGGTGTAAAATGTTTATGCAAAACTATATTAGTAATTGAATTTTGAAAAAATAAATGATTACAGAAGCTAATCAGGTTCATGCAGGTGTAAAATGTTTATGCAAAACTATATTAGTAATTGAATTTTGAAAAAATAAATGATTACAGAAGCTAATCAGGTTCATGCAGGTGTAAAATGTTTATGCAAAACTATATTAGTAATTGAATTTTGAAAAAATAAATGATTACAGAAGCTAATCAGGTTCATGCAGGTGTAAACATGTTTATGCAAAACTATATTAGTAATTGAATTTTGAAAAAATAAATGATTACAGAAGCTAATCAGGTTCATGCAGGTGTAAACATGTTTATGCAAAACTATATTAGTAATTGAATTTTGAAAAAATAAATGATTACAGAAGCTAATCAGGTTCATGCAGGTGTAAACATGTTTATGCAAAACTATATTAGTAATTGAATTTTGAAAAAATAAATGATTACAGAAGCTAATCAGGTTCATGCAGGTGTAAAATGTTTATGCAAAACTATATTAGTAATTGAATTTTGAAAAAATAAATGATTACAGAAGCTAATCAGGTTCATGCAGGTGTAAAATGTTTATGCAAAACTATATTAGTAATTGAATTTTGAAAAAATAAATGATTACAGAAGCTAATCAGGTCTATCCAGGTGTAAACATGTTTATGCACAACTATATTAGTAATTGAATTTTGAACTAGTTATTAGACTTGCACTGACATGTCGGCTTTGTGAGTGGTAGTGGGGGTATTCAAGGATTCAACATCATTTCTTCTCTAGAACTTGACCCAGGAGGATTAAATTAAATTTTATCAATACTTAAAAGTAAGTTATACTTACATAAATCTATACACACTTCACAGCGATTGACTTAAAATATTATTTTTTAATGACATATGTACTTTTTTCAAAATTCCTTTCAGATGTCGACTTTGGCAGCGTACCTCAACGATGCTAATCAAAGCTCCTCACAGATTGGTAGGCTTGCCGACCTTCGCGTAGGAGTTAGCTATGAAATAGTTAAATTTGATAAGATTAACACTAAATATGGAAAAGCCATAATAGCACACATCAGATATGTTGGACCTACACAGTTTGAGGACGAACCAAACATAGTTTTCCTGCCAAATAGATTCACCGACATGTTTACAAAAGAAATTATCGACGAGTATGATGTTACAAACAGAAAAATATCTTTGCTCTATAAAGGAATAAAAAATCGATATGATTTGGAATTCTTTTAAGTGTTATTTTTATTTAAGTTATTTTTATTTTTATGTGATATATACAAAAAAATGAAAGAAATTATGTAAAATTGGAAGATATATATATTTTTTAAATAATACTCTTAGAGCAAGATTTCTGTTATAAAATTAAAAAAGAAAAATTAAGTTTATACAAAAAAAATATCTTAATTATTTAGAGAAAATGTAATAAATTCCATGTTTGTGCACGTTGGGACATGTTCTAAATTTTATTCAGAAGTATCAATTGCAATACCACGTTTGTGCACGTTGGGACATGTTAAGACAAACCAGTTCGATTAAAAATTCCATTCAGTTGTATCAATTGCAATCATGACCTCGCCGGGTGCGTGTGTCGTAGACATGCAGTGTTTCATAGACAACTCAAACTGTATATCGTGAAAGAATTGTCTATTTTAGACATGGAGAATCTTTCAAGTGGACACTGGTTGTTTAAACCGCCAGAAAATCTGCCGTTACCGAGTAAATTCATGGTTAACTAGAAATTTTCATCAAATTAAGTGGGAAGAAGGAGAGGTGGATTATGTGGAATTAGATGCTGCTATTCTACACAAACATCTTAGCCATTACAACAAAATCTTTGTAAAAGGACTCCAGAAAAAACAATTTTTAAATCATTATTGTGGAAATGTAATCAACCTAGAAGAATTCGATTGCCCTCAAATTTCCCAGTTAAGGCCATTAAACGATGGTACTCAGTGTCTTCTTCATAACAAGACTCCGACGATGTGTACCCATTTTCATGTATTTGCTCTTTCACACTGGATATTAATTTCAAATGTATTAAGAAAAATTTAATTTTAATATATGTATTGTATTTGTATAAAAGATGTTTGTATATAAGTAATTGTTAAACTGATAATGTAAATGATTATATTAAAAACAAAATGTGAATATCTCTAATTTCTTTTTTAAATAAAAAAAAAATTGCATTTAGAAAATTTTGTTTTCATTTTTTCTTCCCCTGTTTTCTTGCTAATGATAATAAAATAATAAATTATAAAATAAAATAATTTATAAAAAAAAATATTATACATTGAAAAAAAAATGAATAACATGAAAATAAAATAATAAAATATTTAAATAAATACATTATAATAAAATAAAATAAATTATTAAAAAAAAAAAAATAATGATATGTAAAAAAAAATGTCTGAAAACGGCATGTCAGAGCAGGCCTTTTTTTAGTGGAGCACAGACACAAAACTTTTCAGACCTGCGCTTGCATGTTTTGCCTGGCATGTGCAGGCATGTTAATCTCCTGCTAGGCACAATATAGTTCATTTTTAATCTTGACTCCTTAGCGTTCGGAGCTGTGCGATATCTCAAAATATATAAAGTTATATATATTGCAAAAACAATTACATATACATATTTTATATAAAATATAAATACTAAAAATAAAAAACAAATAAGTATATAAATAATACGAAGATAGAGTTAGTTATATTGTTTGCAGGTAATTTAACTCTTTTTTTCTCTTGAAGATAATTTGAAAATTAATACATTTTCATTGAAAATTAATACATTTTCTACCTCTTATTTTTTACCACCTTATTTTTATTTCATTTCTAGTTGCTTCAAAAAAAAAATGGAAAAAGGAAACAAAACATTTTGTTGCCAGTTCTGTGGAACAATATTTAATACAGGCTACAATTTAAAAAGACATGAAATATGTTGCAAAAGCCAGGGAAAGGAAAATTCTAAAAATTTTACCTGCTCTAAATGTGGAATAAGTTTCACGAGAAAGGACAGCTACATAAGACATGTACACAAAATCTGCACTTCAACCGAAAATTACTTCCAGGATTCGGAACTTTTTAATAATTTGATTTCACAGATTTGTGGCACTTATGGAAATGTAGTTCCTAATCCCATTGATAGTAATAATTGTTCACCGATAAATACCTGCAATTGCCAACAAAATACAGATCTGTTGTCACAAAATGACATTTTCAACTTGATTTGTGGTAGATGTGGAAATACATTCCAAAATGAAATGTCTCGAATAAATCACGAAGAAAATTGTCTACAATATTTATGCAGCAATTGCGGCCAAGCTTGTATTTCAGATGAATATTGTCGCCAGCATGAAAGGCTTTGTCAAAATTTATTCTACAGTTTTTGTAAAAATTGTCAATCATCCTTTACTAATTATTATAATTTAAATCGCCATGAACAATATTGCGGGCAAAGTCCTATTAAAAAATTTAGAGGTGAACCTAACAAGATTTCTCTATTAGCTACCAATATTTCGGAATACGAGAGTGCTTTTGGTGGTCGAATTAAGAAGTCCTTCTTCCTCAGGTCAAATTTTAATACAGATGTACATAGATTTTTAGAACATGTACGGCCCGAAATAATAAGTATTATTCAATCTGCTTTGCATCAATTTTTTTCAATGAAAATCAATATTGTCGTTGAATGTGTCTTTAAAAATTGCCATCAAGAGTTCTGTGATAGGTCGTTTAAAACATCAAACCAACCTGTTTACAATACAACAAATTTAAATGAATTTCTAACTAACTGTTTTGATAAAATCAAAAAAGAAAAGGAAGAATGCCAGTTAAAAAACAGCGGGTGGTTTATGGTAGGGGTTGATGGTCTTCGCTTGAAGTTGAACAAATTTGATCCTTTGAGATGCAATGGTTATATTAAGCTACCAAAAAATATTGAAAATAAGAAAGCCTATGTAAATGTTCAAAATTCTGATTCCTTTTGCTTTAAATATGCTATTCTGTCCAAATTTGTTACTTTAAACATGAACGAGTTATTTCCTACAACAAAGTCACACACAATTACAATTTTAATTGCATAAACTTTCTTGTACAACTTGAAGATATTCCTGTTTTTGAAAAGCTTAATAACATAACAATAAATGTTTTTGGTTTAACCGATAAAAATGAAGTTTATCCCATCAAAGTAGTTGAAGAGGAAAGTAACGACCACAGAGATCTGCTTATATTAACTAACGACCTGGGTATGTACCATTACGTGTACATAAAAAAATTCGAAAGACTAGTTGGAAGGCAGATTTCAGTACATAAGGAAAGGATGATAATATGTAAACGTTGTTTCTATCATTGCTATAATGTAGAGAAGTTTCAGTTTCATAAGACATTATGTTGAAGCAATAAACCAGCAAAAATTATTGTCCCTCCTGAAAAAACTTTCATTAAGTTCGAAAATGTCGAACGGTTCTTGAAGCTTCGATTCGTCATGTATGCAGATTTTGAGTCTATTCTGGAACCAGTTCCCCCCAATTCTAATAGCACTGATTCTTGTACAAATAACACCCGGGCAATCTATAAACATATTCCGATGAGTTTTTGCGTGCTATTGATTAAATCAGATGAAGTTAATGACTTCGCTTTACCCGACACTCCATATTTGTACAGAGGACCAAAAGCGGCTTTTGAATTTGTAAAGTATGTGCGCGAAATAGCAGAAAAAATATCAGAGATTTACACCTTAAATCACCTCAAATAACCATCTATGCTTCCTCTGAGCAATGATGAAGAAGAGATTTGCAAAAAATCGAGCTATTGCCATATTTGTGGTAAAACGTTTAGTGATAATGAAATTAAAGTTCGTGACCACAGCCATCTTACAGGACGCTTCAGAAGTATGGCACATCAAACTTGTAATTTGCGTGCTAAGGTCCCAAACTTTGTACCAGTTTTCATTCACAATCTCAGCGGATATGATGGACATTTTATAGTAAAGGAATTGGGTTACGATGAGAGACCAATCGAAGTAATTACACATAGTGAGGAAAAATATATTTCATTTTCAAAAATCTTAAATAAACACATGAAAATTGGATTCCTTGATTCTTATCAGTTTTTGCCATCATCTCTTGCCGATCTCGTCAAAACTTTACCAGAATTCAAAATAATGAAAACCTTGTTTCCTTGTCATTCATCTTTACAATTAGTAAAAGAAAAAGGTTATTTTCCATATGAATATGTAACATCATGGGAAATTTAAATGAAACTAATTTACCGCCAATTGATAAATTTTATAGCACTCTAACTAGAGCTCAAATTTCCGAGCAACAATATAGTCATGCGAAAAAAGTTTGGTGTCACTTTCGTTGCAAAAATTTAGCGGAATATTCTGATGTATACCTAAAAACGGATGTTGGATTACTGGCAGAAGTTTTTGAAGCTTTCCGAGAATCTACAATAAATACGCATAAATTGGACCCATGTTATTATTTTACCACGCCTGGCCTCACTTGGGACGCTATGTTAAAATATACAGATGTACGTATAGAACTTATGAATGATTATGATCAGACACTAATGATAGAAAAGGGTATACGAGGTGGTATTTGTCAAGTTAGCCATCGCTTTGCCCAGGCCAATAATAAATTCATCCAGATTTTGACCAGAGTAAAGAAGAATCGTTTATTGCCTACCTTGATTGTAATAATCAATACGGTTTTGCAATGACCAAGCCGACGTCTTTCGGTGAATTTGAGTGGGTAGATCCTGCTGGTACCTCACTCAGTTCAATTGATGAGGATGGAGACTACGGATTCATTTTTGAGGTAGATATTAAATACCCACCCGAATTGCATAACATTTTTTTCTTGTATAATTGAGAAGATCTTTTTTTTTTTTTTATTTTTCCCCAGTATCAAGATTTGCTTTAAAAAAAAAAAATTATTATTATTCAGGAATAAACACTAAAATGTACAATGATTAAAAAAAAACAACAAAAATGTTCTAAAAGTAACAAAGAAAGTGTATATATAGACTGCAATACTAGAAAACAGCTCCTCTCTAATTTATACTGTAAGAAATATAGTAAGTTAAAAGGCTATACACAGCTCCTCTGCATATATATATAGTGCAAGAAATGTGGTAAGTTATAAGGCTAGTACACAGCTCCTCCGCATATATTATGTAGTGTAAGAAATGTAGTAAGTTATAAGGCTGGTTATACGCTACACAGCTCCTCCGCATATATGTAGAGTAAGAAATGTGGTAAGTTAAAAGACTAGTACACACTGCTCCTTTCTACATGATTGGCTCCACGTAGCACATTACCGTCAGGGAGGAGCAGACGAGAGAGGAGCCAAATGGACGGGAGGAGCACAAAAGATCGGGTGGAGTAAGCGAGAGAGGAGCTAAAGGTAGGGTGGAACACATTAGGGCGGGTGGAGCAGGCGAGAGAGGAGCGAAAACGTGGAGCACATTAGGGCGGGTGTAGCAAGCGAGAGAGGAGCACATTAGGGCGGGTATAGCAAGCGAGAGAGGAGCAAAAAATGTCAGGTGGAGCACATTAAGGCGGCTGGAGCAAGCGAGAGAGGAGCGAAAAGTAAGGGTGGAGCACATTAGGACGGGTGGAGCAAACGAGAGAGGAGCAAAAAAATGGCCGGGAGGAGCAAAAAATGTCGGGTGGAGCCTCGCCCCTCCTGGCTCCACCGCTCCACTGGCCCAGAAGCCCCATAAATACACTACTGCAATGTATTATTATATTCATCGTCCTAACGCGTTAAACTAATGGCTAGCACACTCGCCTTTCGTGCGAGAATTCAGGGTTCGATTCCCGTGAGGGCAAAGTCAGTGTTGACCCGGCATCGAGATAAAAAGTGGGAAGCTACATTCTTCCCATGATAACCCTTTCCGCTACGGTACTTGGGGTAGTTTAAAGATCGTACCTACCCTCTTGGGGTTTACCAGTCCCCCCGTTGCAAGCAACGGGGTCGTTTTACAAGAAGAGAATGTCACCACCATGGAGAGACTGTTAGTTCAATACCTCTCTATGGCAGAAGTGCCGAACCTAGGCACTCTCCCGCTTGACCCATTTAAGGGCAGGTTGGATACGCTCAACCAGCGCGGAAAGTGATCCCACAAAGTGGTCACACCCCACTCCAGAAGCTAGGGAAGGCATCCCTTAGCAGGATCTAGTAAACCGCGCACACCCAGCAAATGCGCTTCCAGCGGATTTATATATAGCTGGTTTAATTTATATCGCGGATCTCCTCCCGCTCAACTCATGACCTCAGTCATTGGAATTATTGGTTAAAACACGGCCACTACGAATCCAACCTCAATTGCACAATTGACTTGGAATGTAGCTTGCAACCGGAGTTCAGTAATTCATACTTTAACGAGCTTAGCGTGACTGATCGCATGCCCGATGGATCGTGCCACCTACTGACTCCTGTCCATGCCTCAAGTACAGGGGTTCAGTAATCCAGGATACTTACAGGCAACCCTGCAAGAGGAAAGGATCAGGATAGGATTGGTCGGAGTGAGGAGCCAACCTGGAGAGCCAGAGGCTGATTGTACTCCTAAAGGTGGGCAATGGTGACGCCATATAACCACGCCCAAAGTGGGAAGCTACAGTTAGTAGCGCCCTATGTAGCGAAGGACGCCGGAACTAAACAGCGTGGGAACTACGGCGTGCTTACCACACGCCCTCCATTCAAATCGCCGTCTGGCAAGCCTTGGCCCTTCATGGGCTGTGTTGCGCCATAGGTTTTTGTTTTTTTATTATATTCATCAACGTTGGGTAACGAATGAAAAGGTTTTAAAGGAAAAAGTGATATGGCACGATTGCAATATTTTCTCTTACTAACAGTAAAGAGAAAGTAAAAAAAAATATATATTTATATATTCAGAAGACTTAAAAACAAATTTCCGATAAAAGCTCAAATTCGAAAATTAAACTTGATCAAATACAGATTCTGCAAGGAATATGAGAAAGTTATAAAACACAATTTTAAGATGGTACGATTAATTTGATAATATAACTTCTTTGTTTATATTTATGAGAATATATATATATATATATATATATACCCAATATTATCGTGATTAAAAAACAAAATAAAAATAAACAGAAACCTCATAAAATTTAATTTTAAACTGCAATAAACTAAAAATAAATTTTCCACTTTTGTATAATACGTCGCTTCAGACCATAATTGCAATAATAAAAAAAGATTAACATCTTAACATCTTAATTTTTGATTTTTGTTGAGTAATTACTCTCAATTATATAATCGTTAAATATATAAAACAAAAATAAAATTTTTAATAAAATGAATTTAAAAATTGTTCTCATTATCTACTCGTGATAAAAATTTATAAAAAAATAATACCACCAATGAATATTATTTATCCATCCATGTTCGCTAAAGTAATCTTTATTGCGCTAGCTTTATAAAAAAGAAAGTAAACAAGGAATTTATTGAATTCACTTAAGAGGGTCACCATTTATTTTCCTTACATTTTTATTTATTTTTTAAATGATATTGCATAATCATTTCGTAGCGGATTGAAGCGTATAATCTGAAGTTGTGTGGTGGGTCAAAGGCCCCTTCTTGTATGTTATGAGACAGTTGTTGGTCGCTGATCTCTCATTAAAGATCCAGAATACGTTTTATAGGATATGAATTACTGTAACTGGGATGAAAAACTCATACAACTTTCTCTAACTGCAATAATCGTCAAATTTTCTTCTAACTTCTAATTCACTTACTCAGGGTTGTCAGATTGCGGTATTTTTCCCCAAATTTGAGGAAATTTTTGGAGAAATGAAAAATCCGAAAAGAATATTTGGGGTATTTTTATTAAGTGGTAAATTAGATCTGTCAGACTTAGTGAATATATATAAAAATATACCATTTCTTTAAAAAAAAAAAGTATGGTGTGAAACGCTCACACAACTTTCTCTTACTCCAGTTTTCAAAATTGTAATTGTTAAACTTCATTGTTAGTATACAAAATTTAATGAAATTCATCGGTGTTTTTGTGGAGAAAAATCACAAAAAGTGAAAAAATTTCAGTAAAAACACTCTCTTCCGCTCTTACTGATTTTCTGAAACTCAAAATTTCAAGAATATATTTAATTCTAAATAATACTATTTGGATGATAGAACTGTATAATAAACGAACTAGAACTCTAGAGGAAACCGTAATTCTCCCTCTATCCCAAAATTACTCTTAAATCAATTTTCCCGGGGAAATGTTTCTAATAAAAGTCGTAGTTGTTTGTATGTGTAGTTGACACACTAAGTTTGAAGAAAATCGTTGGAGCCATTTTTGAGAAAATCGCAAAAAATAAAAAAACCCTTCAGTAAAGTGGTACTTCCGGTTGAGATATTTTGACAGATAACCTACTGTCGAATCCCAAGGTGACTAAACGGAATATCAAGTTTGAATTTTCTACGATTTTTCGTTTTTGAGCTATGTTGTTCACATACCTCATCACACAACACACACACACACCATTTTCTAAAAACCACTTTTTTAGAATCAGAGGACCTCAAAACGGATATTTCCGGCAAAAAGTCAATATCGAAAATTTGATACGATTACAATACTTCCTCTTTACTAGGAGTAAGAGAAAGTAAAAACTGATTTTTTTTTTTCAGGCGCCCTCCACTGATCAATAGCATTATTTCGGTCAACTGTTCTATACACATTTGACGGCTAAAATTTAAGAATATGCAGACCATTGGCAAGGATTGACAAGAACCAAATTTCATTTCGAAATAACACCAATTTTTTTTTGTTAAAACAAATCACGTAATTTCCCTGTAAGCAAGTCTATAAAATAAGTAGCTGAGAATGTTGATGCTGGTGGGGGAGATTAAGGTATAAACACAATTATCATTAGTTCTTGCGTTGTTAAGTTTACCATACTCAATTGCATCTGTTGAAATAGCGCGTTTTCTATAATATGTATATCATAAAGGATATACTCTCTGCACGGAATTGCTAGATGTACTCTGACGATGGATGAAAATCCGAAACCTGTCAGAAATAAAATAAATACGCATGCTAACGACGGATGAAATACCAGATGTTATCCACATATTCATCAAAAGTTATAGCTCTTAATATATGCAGTTCATCTACCAAGTTAAAAAAGAAAAAATCGAGAAAAATCAGTAAAAAAGTGAAAAACCAATGTATTGCGGTTGAGGGAATTTTGACGGATAACTTCCTGTCGGACCCCACAGTGTTACCTAGATGGAATGTCAAGTTGAACTTACTGCAATTTTTCACTTTTGAGCTATGCTGTTCACTCAAACCATTTTCTAAAAATCACTTTTTCAAACTTATGGGACCTCAAATCGTGTATTTCCGTGTAAACTCGATTTTGAAAATTTGATAGATGCACAATTACTTCCTCTTTATTAGGAGTTAGGAGAAAGTAAACACTGGTAGTTCAATCTGGTATTTAGTTGTGTCTATGAAGAAAAAGCCACATTTGATGTGAACCTTTCATACTACCTTGACTTTACCAGCACCTTTACAGTACAGATTAACAAATTTTTCTAGTCGATGTTTAATTCCATTAAATCCTACCAGATGCTTGGCACTTACTCGCTGGCTCTTATCGGATACTCTAACGTAGGTATACATTATAAAATGCATACATGTATTTATTTAAACATTATACATTAAAAGTGGGTATACCAAGTTCAATTATCTTTCGCGCACCCACACACAGTGAGAGAGCGGGTAGTCAGACAATTATTTCTCCTATGTAGTCAGACAATTTTTCTTCAAATATGAAATTTGTACAATATATTTAAATATACTAAGCATATAGATAAAATGGAAGTATAATAGCTGTTTATACCGGAAACCTATATAAATGTTTATATCTGCAATTTTATAGCAGCGCGTTCATCTGCCTTCCTCCTTCAAACGTTACAACAGCAGTTTAAAATTAAGCCTAACTCACAGCTTTCCCAGAATCATCTCTCGGGAAAACTTTTTAAAATAGAAATATTCATCAGAGACATTTTCCTTGGTAGCCTGCTTCATTTTGCGGTCATCGACCGGTTTCGGGCGTTCGCCCATCTTCAGGATGCATTTGTCAGACAGTGTGAAGTGATAACACAGACTTGCAAGTAGATAGATCGATAGGTCATTTTATTTACAATAAATTTACAAAAAATGTACAAAACTCAGGAGTGTCGGCTTTAGCAGCTATAACCTCCTAAAGGTAAATATATACATTATTTGAAGGCTAATTATATAAATGATTAGGGAAAAATTAAAAAAAACCCAAGCTATATCCGGCCAATTCTTTATAGTACAGCACTCCTCACTCTCCTGTGCCTGAGCACAACCCCCAAGTCATAGTCCCCTATTACTCTGCAAAGTTGATTAGGGCTTAAATTGCACCTGTCAAAAAATTTCTCTGTGGCAACTCTGATGTATTCTTGAACATAGTGATTTTCGTAGAAACGTGCAGGTCAAGGATTCGGGTATACCTGGGTGAGGAAGTTACTAATCTCAGTAACTTATTTTGCATCACCTGCAGCGAGGCGACACTGGATCGACATGCCAAGCACCAGGAGGGACAGGCATGTAATAACATTCGTCTAACCACTGTCTTGTAAAGCAAAAGCTTATTCTCTTGACAGAGCCTAGACTCCCTACAAAACAAGTGAAATAACACACGTATGGCTGCCTTTCCCCTATTGATTCTGTCCCTTATGTGGTTAGCAAAGGTGAGCCTCTGGTCGAGAACCACGCCTAGATACCTGACAGTGGCAGACCAAGGTATTGGCTGGCCTCCGAAACTGACATGCCGATACAATACCGGCCTGCGCCTGGTGAACAAAATAGCTTCAGTTTTGGATGAATTTATCTTAATTTTCCACCTACTGCAGAACCTCTCGACACAGAGTCTCTGTGCAAGTTTGTGTTATCACACTGTCTGACAAACGCATTCTGAAGATGGGCGAACGCCCGAAACCGGTCGATGACCACAAAATGAAGCATGCTCCACGGAAAATGTCTCTGATGCTTTCCAGTTCTGCGGAACCAACCACCATAACAACTAGAAATATTCAGTATATATACACTAACCACTTAGCTATACTCGTCCTCGCCATTCCTTGAGTATCTGTAAACTCACACATGTAATTCCGGCAAATCTAGATTTCGATAAATTGATGAAAAATCGCCCTTTCTCTTAAAGCATTATAAAAATAAAATCTGGTGTGAAACAGTCACACAACTTTCTCTTACTCCAGTTGTCAAAATTATAATTGACAGATTTTATAATTTGTGTACCGAATTTAATGAAATTCGTCGAAAACTGAAAAAAAATGTACAGTAAAAGCGCACTTCCGGTTTAGTAATTTTCTTAAAACTCGCAACTTTGGCCATCTATTTATTTCTACTTAATTTTGTTTGGATGATAGGATTGTATAATCAACTATGATAGCACTTAAGAGAAAAACATAACCCCACCTCTCCTAAAAGTGCCCTTAAATGAATATTCCCAGAGAAATGTTTTAAATAAAAGTTGTAGATCTTTGTTTGTTTAGTATATATTTCAAGTTTCAAGAAAATTGTCGCAGCCATTTTTGAGAAACTCGCGAAAAAGTGAAAAAAAAAAAAATCATTTAGTAAAGTGGTAAAGTAAACGCACTTCCGGTTATCCCATTTATTTCAAACTCCGAATTTCGACAACATATTTGATTCTAATTAACATTATTTAGATGATAGAATTGTCTAATAAACTGAAATAGCACTTTAGATAGAAACCTAACCCAACCCCTCCCCCAAAAGTGCCCTTGAATGAATTTTCCCAGAGAAATGTTTCAAATAAAAGTTGTAGCTCTTTGTGTGTGTACTTGATAAACCAAGTTTACAGAAAATCGTCGAGCCATTTTTGAGAAAATCGCAAAAAAGTAAAAAAAAACAAAAAGTAGTGCTTCTAAAGTCCGTGATATCCGGTTCAGAAATTTTGATAGATAACGCACTGTCAGATACCAAGGTGATACCTAAACGGAATATCAAGTTTCAACTGTCTATGGTTTTTCGTTTTTGAGCTATGCTGTTCAAATGCATACACACAGACACACAACACACACACACAAACACAAAACTGAAAAACCCAAAAATTTTTTTGCAAAAAACCACTTTTTTGGACTGACAGGACCTCAAAACGGATAATTCCGATGAAAACTCGATATCGAAAATTTGACAGGATTACAATATTTCCTCTTACTAGTAAGAGAAAGTAAAAATACTTTACTTGAGCCATAAAAAAATCATGAATTCTTTATACGTTGACCCGCAGAAGTCAGCTATATTAGATACATGCCACATACTGCGTGCGACATTTTCTGGGTTTCAAATCTAAAATAGTTTATTTATAGCTGTTCCCAGCTATATAATCCCGAGGATCTCGCTGAGAATATATAATAATAATATCATTATTATAAGTATGTTAAATGAAGGTCACTGTATTATTATGAACAGAAAAAATCTGGTGTGAAACACTCACACAACTTTCTCTTACTCCAGTTCTCAAAATTATATAGTTTATGTACCAAATTTAATGAAATTCGTCGAAAACTGAAAAGAAACTGTTCAGTAAAAAGCGCCCTTCCGGTTTACTAATTTTCTTGAAACTCGGAATTTTGGCCATCTATTTATTTCTAATTACTTTTGTTTGGATGATAGAATTGCATAATCAACTATGATAGCACTTTAGAGAAAAACATAATCCCACCACCTCTCCCCTAAAAGTACCCTTAAATGATTTTCCAACAGAAATATTTTAAATAAAGTGTAGATCTTTGTATGTTAGTTTTTATAGGAAGTTTCAAGAAAATCGTCGGAGCCATTTCTAAGAAAATCGCAAAAAACTAGTAAAGTGGTACTTCCGGTTGATGAATTTTGACAGATAACGTACTGTCAGTTCCCATGGTGATAATCCAGTCTTACTCCAGTTCTCAAAATTATAATTGACAAATTTTATAGTTTGTGTACCAATTTAATTAAATTCGTCGAAAACTGAAAAAAACTGTTCTGTAAAAGCGCACTTCCGGTTTACTAATTTTCTTGAAACTCGGAATTTTGGCCATCTATTTATTTCTAATTAAATTTGTTTGGATGATAGATTTGTATAATCTATCATCCAATTATACTTTATCAACTATGATAGCACTGTAGAGAAAAAAATAACCCCATCCCTCCCCTAAAAGCGCCCTTAAATGATACTCTTTTTATGTGTAGTTGATGTAACAATTTTGAAGAAAATCGTCGGAGCCATTTTTAAGAAAATCGCAAAAACGGAAAAAAAACTAGGAAAGTGGTACTTCCGGTTGAGGAATTTTGACAGATGACCCATGACAGATGCTATGGTGATAGCTAAACCGAATGTCAAGTTTCAACTTTCTACGGTTTTTCATTTTTGAGCTATGCTGTTCACATACACACACACAGACCATTTGCTAATATCAGAGACATTTTCCGTGGTAGCCTGCTTCATTTTGTGGTCATCGACAGTTTCGGGCGTTCGCCCATCTTCAGGATGCGTTTTTCGACAGTGTGACAACACAGAGCAAACTTTGCTTACACACTCAGCAAACTTTGCTTACATGCTCAGAGTGTGTAAGCAAAGTTTGCTCTGTGCAAGTCTGTGTTGTCATACTGTCTGAAAAACGTTTCTGAGGATGGGCGTACGTCCGAAACCGGTCGATGACCACAAAATGAAGCAGGCTACCACGGAAAATGTCTCTGATGCATTCCAGCTCTGCGGAACCAACCACCACAACAACATTTGCTAATAACCACTTCTTTGGACTCAGGGCACCTCAAACGGATATTTCCGGTGTAAATTGGACATCAAAAATTTGACACGATTACAATACTTCCTCTTACTAGGAGTAAGAGAAAGTAATAAAATTTATGTTTGTTTAAAATTTGTGATATGTGGATGTATCTGTAATTTTAATTAATTTTTATTTAACTTTAACAAATAGCGAGTGACAAATTAGTAAATAAAATTACAATTATTCTTTTTTTTTGAGAATATTTATTAAGTTTTCATCAAGGGAATTTAAAGTAAAAAGAACATCACATGTTTTTAAGTTTACAAATCAATGCACCCTCTGAGCTGTATGTGACTTTATTGATAAATTATTTACTTTTTTAAAACTAAGAAGTAACAATTGTATCGCTGTTACACACTTTTTATATTTAATTACTCTTGCAAAAATCATAAATTCAACATTGCCAAAAATATGTGATCATACACCACCTAGTATCTGAAATAAAGATAAATTTATTCAGCGTATATTCAAATAAACTAAAAAAATAATTATAGTTTCAAACGACCTCTTTAAACTCTTGCCTTAAATGAAAGTCATCTGGAAATCCCCAGGCACTTAGGATTTTCGGTAACCTTTTATTTTTAGCATTGTGCAATAACTTTGCCAGGATTTTGCAAGTTTTTCTTGATATATTATATATATAGGCGTAAGTAAGAATTTTTGTTTATATGATTTATTGCCAACCATCAGACAATCAATCAGATAAATCATACAAAAGAAATCCATTTAAAACACTCAAATTACTCTCATTTATTGCAAGTACCCAAGTAAAAATTTCCTTTAGATTTGATGTTCCTAACCTCACTAGCGCATACGTTTCATTAATGAGGTCTAGCTGAATATTTGTAGAGAGAGTGGGGCTATTAAGGCCCAATCAACAGCGACAGAAAGATCTATTGTGATTCCTTTAAATATTAATCTTTGTACACAGACTGTAGTCCTTTTACGAGTATATTCTGTAAAGTGAATAAACTCAAAAGTATTTCGCTGGAACTATCGGTGCGAATATTGTTCATATTTTAGTACTATGGGAACCCAAGATTCTTATTAAAGAGATGACCATTTTAGAGAAGCTTCTAATTAAAAGAAATAACGTTGAAAAAATATTCAAACAACATTATCTTACTATTCCTCATTGTAACAAAGAAATTTTCATCAACCTTGGATTTTAAAATCACTTAAACAAAAAATGCTAAAACATAGATAGTTGAGCATTCAAAAGTGCATTTTGTCTGCAAAATACGAATGAGGAAAAATGAACAAAAAAAACAATAATTATAGTAATGACAATATATATGTAGAAGTATAACAACAAAATTCAAGTAAATGGGAACCTTTATCTAAATATAAAAGTATGGTAGGTGATAATTTTGGTCAATAATGCATTTATTTGATTATATTCCTGGTTATTTCACTTGTGTATATAAGTTCGTTTACAAAATAAATAGTAAATAAAAACAAAATTCGTGTATACAAAGATAGAGAGAAATCAATAACGTACACATATTATCCATTCATATTGATTGCCTAACCATTATCATTCAGTTAAAATTCATGATTTTTATAGATAGTTATTTTTGCCTGATATTTGACTTGGAAATTCAAACAAAATTAGGGGTTAAAAAAAAAAAAAATTGAATTTTGAAACTTACTTTTTCTATAACATTTGAATAATGTTACAATTATTCTTCTAAAATCAGTGGCTGAAATTATTTTTTTCTCATTAGTGAGTTAGTTACATATTACTTTCTTTCACTAAGGCAATATGAAATCAAATCCCAGATACAGCGGATGTGAGGTTGTACCAAACGGAATGGATTATAAAAAGAGGCAATGTTTCAGCTGAATTAAAAATTCATTGTCAGTATTTGCACTTACAGTTGCTGAGAAAATCTAATAATTAACTCTAGAAAAAAGTTTTTTACAACTCTCGTTTAGTTTCATACGAAAGTGAGATATACTGCCAAGTAGGTACATCACTCTCTCTATCGATATTAAAGAACACAATGAACAATGTATTCTACTATTCAATCTTTTTTTTTTGGCGCATCAACTGCCATGGTCATCAGCGCCCTCTATACAATATTATATATTTTACAATAGAATTCAGTTGAATTCTAGATTTCATTATAATGCGATTTTTCATTTTTGAGTTATCTTGTTCTCTCTCCCTCTCACTATCTCTCTATCTCTTAAACAGACCCACACACACACACACACATATATATCATTCGCTATAATATTGCCTACTCAGGGGACTTCAGAGTACGCTTTTTTTTTTTTTTTTTTTGTTTTTTTTTTTTTTTTTTTAAACCCATATCTTAGGCAAAAACTTAATTTATACCGTGGCCTAGCCCAGAAAATACTTTTCTTAGGTAGTGATAACGAATATATCTGTTGCATTTCTTGTTTATATTCCTTAGGTTGTGGCATTCTTGTCCGATTATTTAAAACGTACCATTTACCTCTTCCATATAGATAATCTTCATTTGAATTACTCATGGAATAAGCTAAATAAAATATTATACCTAAAACAAAATTTTTTTGTTTTTGTTTTTAGTTTGTTTGGAAAGAATTGTAATAAAATTGATTCAAATGAAAGCACACTGTGATACATACCTATTGAAAAATATATGAGAAAAAATGGCCATACTTCATTAAACAGATATTCTTCTACTATAAATATCAACAGAATGTTTATACATGGTATTAATGGTACACAATGAATCTACGGAGTAGATATTTAAATTAAAAATAAATGATATAGTTGTATCTATTATGTAATGAATTTGAAAGTGAATGTTTATAATCTAAGATTATAATTATCGCAAGGTTTAGACAATACTCTGTATATATATATATATATATGAGAAGAAAGCTCAGCGAAGGTATCATGACATACGCAGTAAGGAGTTACTTCAGCGAAATTTCATTGAACGCATATTATCCGCATGCCTTTTTGGTAAGAATCGAACAGTTCTTTTCAGAGAGCCACAGTTGGCTCGGAACTCCTTTAGTGATCAAAAGCGTTATGATCGCAGTTTCTCCGCAGTTTGGTTTCCTACAACCGCACCCGAATATATTATTACGACACATTTTCATTAAATATTGAATAAAAAAAAAAATGTATGAGTGTATGTATGAGTCAGATAATGCATCTTATTTGAAAATAATAATAAGCCATTTTTTCTCAGGAATCATCACTGAGTTTCTCCTACTTAAGATATAATTGGCATCATTTTTTTTTGGTGCAAGATCATTAAAATGGTTTTTGGTTGAGCGTTTGTTTTGGTAGTTTCATTCAAGAAGACTAGTTAGGACGAAAATGCTTATTTTTTTAAAGCAACAAGTGCCTTAATTAATTTGACTTGGAATTACATTTTACTTTCTCAAAGTGTTGTTAGAGGAAGTGTTGCGATGGTGACAGCTTTTCAAAATCGAGTTTTCACCGGAAACACATGTTGTGGGGTCCTCTGAATAAGAAAACAATGTTTTTGCGAATGGTCAGTATGTATGTGACTGTTTTAACAGAATATCTCTTGAAAACGACCAAATGAATTTCCTTAAGCTTGATACATCAACAACATACATTATGTTCTACAACATAATGTTTATTTGAAACATTCTGGAAAAATTCATTTAAGGGGACTTCGGATGACTGGAAGTGCGTTTTTTACGCAAAAGTATTTTTCAGTTTTCTGCTATTTTTTTCTCTAAAATGGCTGCAATGTTTTTTGTTTTTTCTTTTTTCATAACTAAGTATATGAAGTACACATAAAAAGAGCTACGTTTATTTATAACATTTCTCCGGATTTCTCCGGGTAAAGTCATTTAAGGGGTCTTTTGTGAGATGGGGGATCTGTTTTCCTCTAAAGTGCTGCCTTTCTACCATCTAAACAAAATTTGAAATAAAATTTAAATTAGGCTGAATAGTTTTCAACTCTTCGCAATTTCGTTCACCATAAAAACACCGAAAGATTTTATTAAATTTGGTATACTCACAGTGAACAAGAAGATCTATCACTTTTGTTTAAACTTTTTTCGACTAGTTCTAACGAAATAAAAAAAAAATCTGGTGTGAAACACTCACACAATTTTCTCTTATTCCAGTTCTCAAAATTATAATTGACAAATTTTATAGCTAGTGTACCAAATTTAATGAAATTCGTCAAAACTGAAAAACGCACTTCCAGTTAACTAACTTTCTTGAAACTCGGAATTTTGGCCATCTATTTATTTCTAATTAATTCGGTTTGGATGATAGAATTGTATAATCAACTAGTGTAACACTTTAGAGAAAAACTTGACCCCTCGCCCTCTCTAAAAGTGGCCTAAAATGAATTTTTCTAAAGAAATGTTTTAATAAAAGTTGTCCATCTTTGTATGCGCAGTTTATTTAAGAAGTTTCAAGAAAATCGTCGGAGCCATGTTGAGAAAATCGCGAAAAAGTGAAAAAAATCATTTAGTAAAGTGGTAAAGTAAACACACTTCCGGTCATCAGATTTTTTGAAACTCGGAATTTCTACAGCACTAATTCTAATTAACATTATTTAGATGACAGAATTGTCTAATAAACTGAAATAGCACTTTAGAGGAAACCGTAACCCCCCCCCAAAGTACCCTTAAATGCATTTTTCGGAGAAATGTTTCAAATAAAAGTTGTAGCTCTTTGTATGTGTAGTTGATGTAACTAGTTTCAAGAAAATCGTTGGAGTCATTTTTGAGAAAATGGCAAAAAAGTAAAAAAAACACTAGTAAAGTGGTACTTCCGGTTGAGGAATTTTGACTATAACGTACTGTCAGATCCCATGGTGATACCTAAACGGAATATCAAGTTTGAACATTCTACAGTTTTTCGTTTTTGGGCTATGCTGTTCACATACATACATACACACAGACCATTTGCTAAAAACCACTTTTTTGGACTCAGGGGACCTCATACGGATATTTCCGGTGAAAACTCGATATCGAAAATTTGACACGATTACTAGGGAGTAAGAGAAAGTAAAAAAGCGTTATGCTTATATGTTCTTTAAATTGAATTTACGTTTTCAGTTATCGAACAGGCAGTTGATTGTGTCTAAAGTAAATTACAATTTCTGGCAACACAAATTCTTCAGTATTTATCCGAATTTGAATTTGCAGCCGTCAGAATATAATAATTTATCAATCACTTCTGGTTTTCCTCGGAGTTAGTGTTAGTTAATAAGTGAGTCACTATTCTACACTCGTATGAGCAATATATGCAGTAGATGTCACAGTCTACTTGTACAGTCTAGATCACTTCCGCTTCCCTTATACGTGAAAACCCAAGTTTTGCCACTTCTGGTTTTTCTTGGGGTTAGTGTTAATAAGTTGGTCTTTTGTCGAGTGAGTGTCTCCGGATTCTCCCGGCCAGCTAAGGTTTATTGTACAAGCACATGGTCTACTTCCGGTTGCTTCTCCGGCCTTGCAGTTTCCAGTAGCCTGTTTAAATAATTAATCAAGATTCATCAGCCAAGCAGCAGTGTGTGGATCAAGACTCTGGAGTTACAGGCACATAAGGTCTTATTTCCTTTTCCGATTTTCCCCTCCCCTTATCACCGATTTGGGCTACGGAAACTTGAGTCTACCTGCACTGGCGTTAAGCTTTCTGCGTTTAAGGTAAGCGCCATTCCTTTTGGCTTGTTGAAGATAATAAATATCTTTGCTACTTATTTTAAATTTAATTTAGTATTCATTTTGTTCATATTATAGAGCCCATTTGCTCTCTCTTTATTCAATACATATATACAGTCCACTTAATATTTTCACCCTTTTTTACTTTTATTTCACCCTTTTTTTTTATTTAACAGAACCCACCAGAGGGACTGGAGAGCTTTACAGTGGCCCCCCTCGCCTTTTAATTTTCTTTATTTTTTATTTATTTCCTGATTTTACTAATGTTTAAACACAAATAATCCAGTCTCTTGTCGAATTTTACCAAATCTTCGAAAGGTATCTGGTTACTGGTTATTATATGTGAATATAAACGATAAATTCAAATCTTATTTTTATATCATATTTCTGTAAGTAAATGTGTAGGTGCTTATAAGTATAAATGGTGTTACTATAGCTAAAATAGTCAGATGGCCAATATTTGAGATTTCGTCTGTTCATTCATTTTTTTCTTTTCTTTCCAGAATTGACGTTGACAAAGAAAATTTAGTAAAAAAAAAATCACACTGTGACCCTTAGATACAATACATTTCTATTAAAATTATCTTTGACTATGAGTTAATAATTAAAATTGATTAGGGTGGAAAACAACATGGGGTGCCCGTAAACGCGTAAAATTTGTTACAGCGTAACACAACTGAACAGGACATAATCTCAGATATAACATTTCATTTAAGCTGTTAATACCATACTGAATACATGTTTTTTTTTGTTTTTTTTTTGTTAGAAACAGTTTTAATAATTAACTCATCTAAAATAGGAGTAAGAGAAAGTAAAAAAAAAAAAAAAATTGTTTGCCTGGTAATATTCACTTTTATGCTGTGGCTGTCTATACAAACAATAAAATGCTCCAGAAAATATTATCACCACTAATATAAACAATGTTTTGGCTAGGTTTGTATTCTCTTTTTCATCAATAAATCTCATTCCTATATGTGACATCATTGCCAATGATATAGCTAGAAAATACAATTAATTTGTTTGTTTTTTTTTGTTTTTTTTGGGGGGGAGGGGACAATTTAATTAAAAAAATATCATTTCTCTTAACAAATACAAATTATAAAACCAAATATATATATATATATATATACGTATATCTTTACATCTACTGTTTGTGAAAATTATCTGTTGTAGATATTATCAATGGAAGATCATGTTTTTGCACGTCAACATCTTTGGTCATTTGCGCCCAGAATCTTCCTTCTCAGTGTACTGCTAGTCTCCGGCACCATGGATAAGTCCATATATCTCCACGCCATTTTTATATTTATATTAGAGCAACTATGAAAAATTCCAAGTTTAAAGAAACTTTTATTTTTTAGTCTCACGCGTGGGTCTAGTGGCTAGCGTACTCGCCTTTCGAGCGTGCATTCAGGGTTCCATTCCCGTAAGGACAAAGTCGATGTTGACCCACAGCGTGATTAAAAGTGGGAAGCTACAGTTAGTAGCGCCCTATGTAGTGAAGGCTGGAACTAAATGGCGAGGGAATTGCGGCGTGCTTACTGTGGCGTGGGCCAGCCTTGGCCCTTCATGGGCTGTTTGCGGCATAGGGTTTATTTTTATTATAATTGTATTAAGTGAAGATTCGATTGGATTAAGAGTAAAGTCGTGTGAATATTTCACATCAGATTTTTTTCCTTTTTTTTTTAATTTCGAAATTGAGTTTCCACCGGAAATACATGTTTTAGGTTCTCTCATAAAGAAAAAAAGTGTCTTTGCCAAATCGTCTGTGTGTGTGTGTGTGTGTGTTGACAGAATATCTCAAAAACGTACAGTCGCAGTAAGCTGAAACTTGGTATTCCATTTAGGCGCTACCACCACACATCATACACGAAGATTTCGGGCAGAATACATTAACCTGCAGTGACACTTTAATGTTTTGTTTTTCAATTTTTCGAGATTTTCTCATAAAAAAAATACGGTTTCAACGATTTTATTTAAACTTTATATACTATCTACACACATACGTAAATACCTATCACTTTTATTTGAACCATTTTCTTGGGAAAATTAATTTTTTTTTTTTGTGAGGTTCTGAGGGAACACAGTACACATTATGCTTTCCTCGAAAGTATCACTTCAATATAATATATAGTTTTACCACCTACATAATGTTAATACACATTAGAAAATGTTGATAGAATTCCAAATTTGAAGTAAATCAGTTTATTGAATGTGCGATTTTGCAGAATAGGTTTTTGAGGTTTTTTTTTGGAATTTTCTCGAAAACGACTGAAACAATTTCGTTTAAACTTTGTATGCTAACTTCACAGATAAAAACGTATTCATTTTCCAAAAAAAAAAAAAAAAATTATTTTGGATAATTGTGTGGAATATTTGTGGCGTTGATTTCAAGTGTTATGCATAGTTGGTTCAGTGTTTTTAGAGCGCTCTACTGGATCATAATATAATCACCACTTCTCTACCTGCCAAGATTTAGTATAGATTGGTACTTATTCCCCATCATATCTACATTTATATTAGGTCAAATTCGTAATATTTGGGTTTAATGAAAATTTATCATTTTATTATTCATTTTATTTAACCATAGGACTAAGAGAAAGTCGGGTGAGTGTTTCCATATTTAGCACCTATTACCACTTCTCAAATTCATTTGAAATATTACATTGACATATTATTTGAATTCTGCTCATTACTTGTTTTTTGGACGATTTTATTTGATATTTAATATTTCTGGAAATTCTTATGATACCACTTAGAAATTTGAAAATTATACTAACAGAAAATTATAAATGTATCTTTTAACCAGATTATTATATTCCGACACAATATGTATACCCTTTAATAGAGAAAAAGAAAAATTTGGGGAAAACTGAATTTCTCCAGTGATATGAATCACTTAACTGCTTTTTCTGCTGCCTTTATTGGGATAATCATTGATAAATATTTCTTCATACTGTCGGTTTTAGTTACCCTTAATTAATTATATAAATAAGGAATTATTTGAATGTGATTACATTATTATGTAGACCACTGGGTAACGCTTGTTTCAGTCTTCAACAAAAAAATTGCATTCACAGAAATCCTCTATAAATGTTTATCCCGAAACTCATAAGTCTATTCGGTGATTAAGTAATAAGTCACTTTTCCGAGTGACTGTTGTGCTGGAGTTCCCCTCACAGATCGCCCAAAATCAATTTTCCTACAAAATGTTTCAAATAAAAGTGACCCTCTACATATTAGTGTGAATGCGAAATTTCAATTCCGGAAAAGCGTTGGAATCGTTTTCTGAAGAAGAAGAAAAACAACAACATTCCCGGTAAACAGAATTTTTTCACCTGTGATTTTTTGTTTTTGAAATATTTTCTAACCAGCATCCATCAAAAAAAAAAAATTCTTTTCTTAATGTTGAATAGGTGGATGGGTCCGCAACGCTGGACAACATCTAGTATTTTATCTGCCACAGCATGCATATTTATATTGTTCCTGACCGGTTTCAGATTTTCGTCCATACATATGTGGGAAGGTTATAAGGTTAAAAGGTACCTTATATACTCCTCACATATATACAACCAACAAGTGTGACTGTAACAAGCTTTAAGTTGAAGTGAACTCTCTACACTAACTTGGTAAATTTGCTCCGGCGATGGACGAAAATCCGAAACCCGTCAGGAATAATATAAAAATGCATGCTATGACGGGTAAAAATCTAGATGATTTCTTTACTTACTTCTTTTTAAATATTTGAAAACTCAGTCTCGAACATTTGACATCTCGAAACACTTTCTCTTAAAGCAGTAAAAAAAAAATAAGCGTAAAAATCTTAAAACACGATGAAGAGCCCCAAATGTGATAAACAGTAATTAAAGTGCACGTGTGGTAAGTTCTTTTATCAAAATGACGAAGCAAAAATGATTGTTTAAAACTAATTTTCGATAAAACTAATTTATTTTACCCCTTTCTTTTTTAATTGCTAATTTTGTAAATTGTAATAATAATGTTGATTATCTAAACAGGTGCGCTGTATTATTATTACAAAGTGCTATGACCTCGAGACATAATTTTTTTTGGAAAGCAAGGTCGAACCTGACATTTGTTAATAATATACTGCATTTTAACCATAATGCAGGAGTTTTAATAATTTTGGAATTTTAACTTCTTTTTATTTATTTTATTTTATATCCACGATTTTATTTCCATTACTAATTCTTTTTTAAGTGTTTGCATTATCTAAATGCCAATAATTTTTGTTGGCATTGCAAGGTCCATTACACCTTGAAAGCTTGCTCCGTATGCAATATGGGCGAAACGGCGGTTTCTAGCGAACCACTGACGTGGTCTCAACCCGGAAACTCAAAAGTAATACGCCTATTTAGATGTAGAAAGCTATAACTACACCGAAATTTAGATTTTTAACCTTATTAGATCCTGAGTGACTATATAATTCTAATAAATTATATTTATTACTGAATTAACTTCAGATTTAAATATCTTCACATGTAAATTTAAAGGTAATTTCGAATACATTCCAATTAGGTATTATAATTGAAAATAATAATTATTGCATTCAAAATATATTGGAAATAAAAAATATAAAATTTATAATTTTTATTTATTATATATATAATTTCTATTTGTACTTACAATATCCCTTTACAATTTACGTTAATTGAATAATTATAACTATAACAACTAAATGATAGATGTAACTTCTACCACATGTAAAACGGACGGTACCAGTTAGGAACAAATACGGTTTAATTAGGTAGTTAGTGATTGTATTGCTGAAGATGGCCTCTTAGGCCGAATTGTCCAGTTTTTTTTTTTTAGAAAAAAAAAATTGAGGAAAATCGTCATCAATATTATTTTTTCAGAGCATTAAGGTAAAGTTGGAGAACATACCACTGCTATCTAACGAAATAATAATGTACTAACTTCATTATAGGTTTACAATAATTATTATTGTATAGTTAATGTTAGATAATAACTAAAAGATAATTTAGTATATATTTACTAGTTACTGCAATTAAGACACCAGAAACTTGTTCGGTTAATTCTGTAGGGCTAAAAACTTGTGGATGGTTAATAAAGATTAATCTGTGTCCAGCATAGATTTCTGGACCTCCTGTTCCATCACTATATCTATATATATAATAAACAATATTTTTAGGATTATAATTACAATTTATAATGTAATTATACTAATGTATTATTTCTGGGTTACCTAGAAATTAGTAAACAAATTGGAGCCATTGCATGCATGATTAATGCAGTAAATACTTCAGTATTTAGCATATCATCTGTTCGAAAGAATGCTGTGTATATTCCTGATAAAACAGTAAAATGAATTAGATTGATCTTAACAATACTTCTCTCTTTCTTTTTTTTCTTTAGATTTAATGAAATACTACCTGTAAGAAGGCCAGCAATGAAAGCAGTAGTTACAGGAACGCCTGAAGTGTGCGCAATTTTAGAAAGTACATGGAACATTAAGCCATCTCTTCCCATTGCATGTAATAATCTCGTTAACCAAAATAAATGCGTAAATGTTCTGAAATATTTTTCTTTGAATAGATTTCATTATAGATCAAACTAATAATGATTAAAGTGGGACTTAAAATAAGCTAATAAAGTGAATTTTTTTAACTACTAAGTACATGAGCAAATGTGTAATTTATCTACGTGAAATACAGGTTTCAAGGTTTCCTGCATGGTATTAGCAAAACGTTTATCATCATTATTGCTCTTGTAGTTGAATATGTATATTTTTAAGTATCATTTTTTAGGGGAGAACAACTTGATATTTTCAGAGACATTTTCCGTCATAGCCTGCTTCATTCTGTGGTCATCGACCGGTTTCGGGCGTTCGCCCATCTTAAACTAGGTCAGGAGGGGTATGGCGATACCTGAATGGGAAAAAGGAACAGGTGTTTGGGTTATTAAAGGGGCAAATTTTTCTTAAAATGGAAACAACACATGGGGTTGTAATTTTTAATCTTTGTTGTTGGGTCGGAGATTCACTTTACAATTAACTAATTAAATTATATAACGATGTAAATTAACATAATTTGAATATAATTTAAAATTAAGCGACTAAAATAATAAAATTAAAATAATCAAAACAAATAAACATGAGCAGGCTGTTTGATGACACTAAACATATTTTGCATTTCACCCTTCACAATTCACATACCATTCATGCACGCATGTATACCTAAATATGGTTTTTTATAATTAATTTTTTTGTAATTATGCATTCCAGTCAACATTTCACCTTTCACACAACATGCACATACACCATCCATGTACGCACGCACACTTAAATGTGTTTTTTTTGTGTCCACAACCACAACAACTTGATATTTGATAAACTTTTCTTTTTTTAAATTGAGTATTTACGAAGCGAAATCAAAAAGTAAAGGCAATTTTGTGTTTTTGCAGGAATAAACGAAGACTTGGTGTGTCTGACGCCACCACGGAGTGACATGGAAGTAGGAGTATCTATCACTCCCTCAATCAGTCAAGCGTCGCACACATATGGACGCACCACTCCTCGGATGCACCATCGAGGAACAGCGAACGGTAATGCGCTTTCTGTGGTAGGAGGGAGTCAAATCGGCAGACTTCGTCCAATAGCACGAGATGTGGAACATATACATCAGTTTCGGATCAGCATATGCAATAGTGCACAATGAATTAGAGCACCATTAAATATGTGAGAGGTGGGTACCCAAGGAGCATAAACAAGCAGCACGTCACAGTGACTATCCAGTTTCTCCTACGCTATGAAGCCAATACCAGTATCTTGGAACGAATAGTGCCAGCCGACGAAAAACAGGTTCACCAATACCAACCAAAGAGTAAGGGGCAAAGTCGTCCCGTATACGCAAAAAATCCTACTAAACCGTGCTGTAGAAAAGTGTTGCTAATGCTGTTTTGGAATGTAAAGGGACTGATCCTGGCAGAGTTCTACTCACATGGTGAACTGTGAGTAGTGCAAGTTATTGTGCGGTCCTGCAAGGCTAATTGAAACCTGCAATTCGTCAAAAGCGACGGGATACTACTGCCTGAGGGGATGCTAGTAGTCTGCGATAATGACAGCCTCCTATAGCAAGTGGAACAGTAGACACTGTGCAATAGCTTGGCTTGGAGTTGCTTCCCCCATCCTCCATACAGCCTTGATCTGGTGCCATAGCAATACCACATTTTCGGCCCTTTGAAGGAGGCGTTGCGTGTCGTCGATTCAGGTCAGATGACGAGGTCCAGACATGGCTCCTTGAGCAACCAAAAACCTTCTATACGACGGGATACAGAACCTAATAATTGCAAGGGAACATATGCGGAAAAGTGATATGGTAGTTCTTCTTTCTATGTTATTCGATATTGCTATTACTTTTTGATTTACTCTCGTAAGTACATTGCCACTTCTCTCAATCTACTTCTTTATGAACTTTCAAAATCTGAGAATTATTAAGGTGGATATCTCTATCTCTGAAACCCGATATTTAATTAGGCATCTGAGCTTCTCTCGATAATAGCTCCGCATACGGTTAGGAGGAATTTCGGGAGCCTATTTATGCTCAGATTGGTGTCCGCTCAGGTCTTTTCCGATCATAACTGGCCAGAAAGATCTTAGCCTGCCCCAGTGTTGGGAACGTTCTCCGAGCTATCTACTCTTTACTTCGTCTCATTTCTGATCTCTTCCTAGAGAGGCTGGCCACGTAAAACGACTCTGGACTTATGAAAAATGTTTGCGTTCCTTTCCTACTTACCAGAGTGTCATCTCAATTAATTAGATTGTTGTAGGAGATTATTGTACTGCGGCCTGAAAGATCTATTGTGCCCCCCCGCAGCCTTCTCCAACGCAAAGCCGGCCTCCAAGCAGCATTCTCTAGCTACAGACAACACTGCCCATCACCGGACAGTGAGTTGTAGAGGCTCCTAGAAAGAAAAAACATCTAAGGGCAGCATGCTGGATTCGAACCCGGGACCTCCGCGTCTAGTCCAGCGCGCATCCACTGAGCTAATCCCTTCCTTCTCCCTTGGCTTTCGCCAATTAACTAGGGACGGTGAACCTAGTTTGTGTACTGTGCTTGTCCTTGACGTAAAGTGTATGTAATTTAAGTGTATTGTGTACTGTTCTGATGAAGTGCATGGAGTACTGAGCTGTGGTAACCCGTGGGGTGGCTACTCCCCAAGTAACGCATGCAATAGATACCCCTTGCGGGCAGTGTCATCTCAAACTCGGTACACTTAATATTTAGTAAGTTTATTTAAAATTTGTTTCCGAAAAAATGTTTTTCATTGGTGGGTGTAATATTAAGCTCTAAAGTTCCATTTCACTACACTCAGATACCCTCCCAATGGAATAATAAAGTGCAATTGATTGAGTTGTAAAAACGCTGAACTTGAGGAAACTTATCAATTGGAAAATGACAGTTGCAGTATGAGCAGCTGTGTATGTACTCGTATGTTCGTATTCCATATGGTGTTTTATAAACAAACCTTTCATTACTTATTTAATTAGAAGACGTAGTCATTGACTCACCATACATATTTGAGTAAACAAACTGAACAAATTAAGTACATACCCACCATAAATGGCACATATTGCTCCAAGTTTTGGAATCCATGCCACCTCTGATAGATTTAATTTTTCTAAAAGGGTAACCCATGTATTTATAGTTTCCTATAAATAGAAACTAAAATTTATATGGCATTTTTATAAAATGTTAAAATTAGATTGAATATTCTAAAATTGCTATAAAACAGAGATCGGCGGACTATAAAAGGATGCCTAAAGCTCACATAGAAACGAATTTTTTTATTGGATTATTATTATTCTTTTGAAATTACACTTTCATGATAACGCCATGCAACGCCTCTCTCTATCTATGAATTATCATGAATAAGTTGATATCGGCAGCCGAGCCGATTTTGGCACACTAACCAGTCGCGTTCCTCCTTCTATTTTTAACACATTTGCAGGAAATACTCTTGGGCTCTTCTTATTTCCATAGATTAATAATTCTTAATTAAATACTTGCGGCCAGATTATTAAGAATATAAGTTGGAATATATTTCTGGGAAGATTGTCGGTCCTTCTTTTCAAATGCATTAGTTAAAAAAGTAAAGTTATGCCTATTTTTTTTTCAGCTTTTGTGTTTAACTATCTATAGCGATAATGGGGGATCGAAGAAGGTAGCAAACACACTTTACTACATGGTTACTCATATTAGTACATCAAATAAAATCCAAGATGTATGACCAAGAATCCTAACCCAATACTACGCTATACGTCTTAGCTTGACGGTCCATGCTTATGTTAGTAAGCACCATAAAAAAAGTGGACTTTTTTTTTTATCAATGTTGCGTTTTTTTCCAATAGTAATTTGAAGAACTCATTGACTAGAACCAAATGTTTAAATATTCTTATTAACTTCTTTTTAAATAAGATTTCATTCTTTACAGATCCGATGTACGACTGCTTATCCGCTTACTGGGCAAAAAAATTCACATAAATGTGAAATCACGAGTTTGATTTGTATAACCTTCAATATGAAAAAAAAAAAATACTTCAATCTCACGTAAGTACTTACATCATCATAGGACATTACCATAGAAAAAAGTAATGTAAGTCCAATAAAATAAATATAGCAAGTTATCAACGAATAGAAAATACTTTTTGGCAACGCAGTATGTGGATTTTTTACCTCGTCACCTACAAAATTTGTTGAAAATATTATTAAGAAAATGAATTTTATTAATAAAATTAAATCTAGTACGATCTAAATGAACCTATTATGTTTTGCTTGAATGTCCCAGTTATATTTGTTTTGGTTGCCACAATACAGTAGGCATATGCAGAAGGAAGTTAGTGAGTGTAATGGTGAACTACAATATGTTTTTTTGCCTGTTTTTATTGTCTCTTACTACTTTCAAGATTTCCAAACTTGATACAATTTTCGGAATTTTCACCGGAAATACATGTTTTCAAGTAGACTAAGCCTGAAAAAGTAGCTTTTAAGAAGCTAGCCTCCTCTCGATTAGTCGGACTTAGTCCTCTCTAAATGAAAATTTCCACACCAAAATTTTTACTTTTAGGTTCGCTGAAGAAGAAAAGTGCTGCGATGATGACTAATTTTCTAATTGATTTTCCCTGGTAATTGTTATTATTTAATCATTTTATTATTTATTATTTAATATTATAAAAAATTTAATATTTTTTTTTAATGAAAATTGATATTTTCAGTCAAAATCGTCAAACCCAAAATTTTTTTATAATTTCAGTGTATACCTTTTACTCCAAAAAGGCTACCTACAAAAATTTTATTTTCCGTGAGCCTTTTCATAATGAGATGTTTATGTGGCAATGGCTAAAGGAGTGTTTTTTTAAAGAAAAAAGAATTCTTTGTTGCTTTATGTTTCCAGGGTACCACTCGGATATCCTTCTTCAGGAGCTCTGCAAAATTTATTAGAGTAAAGGTACATTACTGTACAGTATTGTAGTGAAGAAAAAGTGCATAGATGTATATAGTGAATACAAGAAAAATTTAAATTAAAGAAATATTAATAGAACATTGAGCATAAGATATTAAAAACAAAAATTATAACACAGAAGTGACAGTTAATTAAATGAAATGTTATTAAGAATAAAGAGAAAATAAAAAAGATAAAGACAGCTTTAGGGTAGGAGAGGAGTTTACGTTGAGATTGAAATGAAGAGAGAGTATTTTTAAAATTTAAAAAAAACTGTTAAAAGGTGAAAGGGATAAGAAAAATGTTTATAGTGAGGCGCGGTAATTTCAAATTACCAAGAAACTTTATTGTTGGAGTTTCTGTGCATATCTGCAATATTACGCTTCCTCTAAAGTGCCACTACTTAGAGTCGTATGTACTATTCTATCAGCTACATAATTTTAAGATCCAGAAAATGTTTTGTTGCTATGATTTCATTCCAGGTTTTCAAGCTTTTTTGTAATAACCTATCAAATTAAATTAAAAGCCATAGTCTTTGATTCACTGTATTACTTATGTAAACAAACTGACAAATTTACACATTCTTATTTCAAATTTGTACATATTCCTCCCTGTTTTGGGATCATGCCACCTCTGTTTGGTTTAATTTTTAATTTTGTCAATTTCATTTGGAAAAGAAAAAAAAATTCTTTAAATATTGTAGTCAAATGTAAAGGTGTAAAATGTGGTCAAATTCGAATATTTCCTGTGTTCTGAGAATTAAGATGTAAGTTCCCCATACTATAATGTAAGGGGCAACTATTATTCGTTCTGTATAAATTCCTAATTTGAAGATAGTGTGTTATAATTGTATTAATTTCAGTAAAAGGAGGTCTGTGTGAGTGTGTGTGTGTTTTTTTCACACCAGATATTTGCTACCGCTTTCTGCTATAGCAGGAAGTATTATGGTGGCGTCAAATTTTCGATATTGCGTTTTTACCGGGAATTCATTGTTTCGAGGTCCCCTGAATCTAGAAAAGTGTTTTTAGTAATTGTGTGTGTATGTGTGATTAGTATAATTCAAAAATGGAAAATGATACGGTGTTGTCTGTAACGAGAGAACACTCTCCGGAGGCCGGTAGTCACTGAGAAGGCTGCTTTTTTTTGCGATTATATTTGAAACATTTTTCTGAAAATGTTCTATTCCTGGTTTTTTGGGAAGATAGAGTGGAGTTTGGCTTTTCTCTCAAACGTCATTTCAATATATTATATAATTCTATCAACTATTTAATATTAACAAGAATTTAATGTGAGGCTAAAATGCCAAGAATGAAGAAAATCAGGAAGTAACTTTTTTTGCCTAATATTTCAGATGTACATTCATTTTCAGTTATCTAGGAAATTAGTAACGGGATAATGTGATGTACGTGGTAAAAGAAAGTCATGTGAATTTTATAAATAAGACTTTTTATTTAAAATGGTTTTCACATCGTCAAGCCTGAAAATTATGATATATTTTGCGCAATGGCCAAAGGAGTTTAAAAAAAAAAAAAAATTCTTTGTTGCTCCACAAACTTAAATGTAGTACAACCAACTGCAACGCTTGCTACACAGGTGAATAGGTAAACATGAACTGGACATTATTAACAAAAACTTTACATCTTTGCTTTCTCTAAACATGTTCTAACTTTTAATCTGCCATCGATTTTAATCCGAATCCTTACAAATTCACCTCCATCCGAACTCTATCAATTTTAAAAAAGACAAAGAAATCATAACTTCAACTTATAATAATATTTATCTAACACTAAACAAAGACACTAGCCAGATAATTTGTTCTTCCAAATTTGAAATTGCCGCGCCTCACTATAAACATTTTTCTTATCCCTTCCACCTTTTAACAGTTTTTTTAAAAATTTGCTGTACAAACATCTCATTATTTTTTTTTTAATTTTAAAAATACTGTCTCTTCATTTCAATCTCAACGTTCTGACCGTACACTTCTGTCCTGTCCTAAAGATATCTTTGTCTTTTTTATTTTCTCTTATTGTTAATATCATTTCATTTAATTAACTATCACTTCTGTGTTACAATTTTTTGTTTTTAATAACTTACGCTCAATCTGTACTGCTAATATTTCTTTAATTTAAATTTTTCTATTATTTTTATAAATGTATGTACATTTTCTTCTCTACAATTTTGTACAATAATGTACCTTTTCTCCAATAAAATTTGCAGAGCTTCTAAAGAAGGGCACCAATGGTACCTGAAACGTAGAGCAACAAAGAATTCTTTTTTCTTTAAAATTCCTCTGACCATTGCCATATAAACATCGATTATGATTATTTATTTTGAAAACTAACTTTTTTTTTGTAATTTTGTTATGCGTTTTAAATCATTTTTGGAGAAGCTATGAAGGTCCCTTCACCAGACAGATATTCAAATGTTTGTAGTTATGTAGGGATAACCGCAAAAATGTCAAAACCCTGAATAAATACGTACCTCATAAAAAGCAAAATAAAGTTATTCCAAAATTTTCGTTCATCATTTTTAATTTTCAAAATTCACTTACCAAGTAATGCAATACATTCAATTCCATTAAAATAACTTATGGCAATCGTTACAGCCGGAAATATTGACATTGGTCCTTTGAGGGCGAATTTAATATGTGAATCAAATCCCAATTTGTGTATGCTTGCCTGTCCAGACATTAGTATCATCATTGTTGATAAAGCACATACATTTAGTATAGTTACCAAATTGGTAGCAATTTTTGACTCTTTTGGCTTAGCTGCCACTATTCCTGGATGAAAGATGACGTAATAATAATAATATTAATTTAAGTTTAAGTAAAATATAATATTAAATTAAATAGTAACAATAAATTTCAATGGAGTGAAACTCATTTTTATTTTAGTCAGTAACCATGCTCTTAGTCAGGAATGAGGTGCAATATTGGTTCTTGGGAAAAGAATACTCTTTTTTTGTTTGAGACGATAAATGTCATCTCGAACGATCTGCTTTCAAGATTGAAAGAGGCTTCTCAGAAAAAATGTGTGTAAGTATGCTGTGAACAGTATAATAGCTCAGCAGTAGAACAGCAGTAAATGATAAATCGCAGAATTTTCATACTTGGCATTCCATTTGGGCATCACCATGTGGTCCCTACAGGAACTTACTTGCCAAAATTAGTCAACTGGATCTATCACAACACTGAATGGATTGTTCAGGTTTTTGTGCGACTTTATCGAAAACTACTCCAACGACTTTCTTTAAACGTGGTATATTAACAGTACTTACAAAGACTACAACTTTTATTTGAAACATTTCTCTGACAAAATTCATTTTAGAGCGCTTTTTAGGAAAAGGGATGGGAGTTATGTTTTCCTCTAAAGTGCTATCTTAGTTGATTATACAATTCTACCATCTAAAAAAAAATTAACTAGAAATAAATAATTGTCAAAATTCTAGTTTCAAGAAAATGAATAAACTGGAAGTGCGTTCTTACTGGACAGTTTTATTAATAAAACACCGGCGAATTTCATTACTAAATTTGCTGTACTAACTATAAAATGTGTCTGTTACACGTTTGCAAACTGCAGCAAGAGAAAGTTGTGTGAGAATTTTACTGCAGACTTTTTTTTCTAAACAAGAATTTCGGTAATACGTTTCATTCTCATAAATATCTTTAATTAGAGTTCAATGTTAATATATTGAAATGGTTCTTTCGTGGGCAGCCTTACAGCCTATAGATTTGCTTAGTATGTATAAAAAGTTTAAATAAAATGATTACAATACTTTCATGATCCATTACGACCACTTAATAAGAAAACGTAAAAAAGCATTTAGAGAAGTGTTGTTTGAGAATGTTTTGAAGTACTACTTTTAATTAATATTTTTATTCAGTTTTGCAATTTTCACGAAACCTGTTCCGAGCGTCTTTTTCTTTGATTTGCTCAATCAATCATTTTTTATTTGAAACATTTTCTTAAGAAAATGCTTTTTTTTTGGTTGTTATTTCGGAAAAACTGGATCGCCCAACATTCTTCTTCTATAGTGTCTCTTACAATCTTTATAAGAAAATATTTTTTGTAAATTCATTAGAAATCGTAACATGATTGTGAGAGGACTTATTCTAAATCCAATATCAACTTCATCTCTATAGGATTGATGGAAAACTTCGTTTTTTCTTGCATGTTTTTAATTAGCATAGTTCTTGGATTGATAATAAATTAATCTTGTTTCTTTCTTATTAATGAATGATCAATTTATTGCGGTTTTGAAAGTATATTTTAGTATAAAAATTATAAATACCTGAAAATGCAATAGCAATTAGAAGCGCAATTATATCAGGATATGGACGGAGAAGTGGTATATTTTCTGGCAATGATAAATGGTCCTTTTCTAATTTGGATATTGCCTCATCAAAAAACAAAACGTCCAGTAGGCTGCTACAACCGGTGATCATTAAAGAACATCCTAAAAAATAAGTAAATACTTTAAATAATTAACTTATTATAGAATTTAAGTATTATGTGCAAAACTTGAAGCGGGACTTTAAAGCAAAAGTAAGAAGTATTGCGATTGCATCAAAATTTCGAAATTGAATTTTATTTAAAAGTTATGTGTCTTGAGTAAGAAAAAAATCAGTACACTTTCTTCCAAATATTCTGCTGTATTCATTTTCAAATGTACGAATATTAGCTTATCGTTTAGTTGGCCTTGCTATTAAATATAATTTAAGTAGTGGAGAGCCGTAAATGATATCGCTGGTTTTGTGGGCGTAAGAAACTAACTTTATGTCATGAACTATCAGGCAGGCTAAATGGAATGAGGGCGATAAATATGAGCAACTGCCATATTTTTTTTCCGCAACGCCGATTTGTACTGGCATCAAGCCATTCGCTAGCGAGCAGTCCAATAAAGGCCAGCCAGGTCAGTGGATTTTAGGTCGAATTCATCGCGAGCATCGGATGAAGGACACTCCAACAGATGCTCACTCGTCATGTACATGTCGGGTGTTGCATAAAGGGCATATGGGCTGTCCCCGAGCCCCAAACGATGAAAGTGCCTCTGCAAGTAGACGTTGCTAGTCAACCGTCGGAAGTTGACCACCCCGACACCCCTGAGCAGGTCCAGCTGGATTCGACCTTTGGGCGTCGCAACGCAAGGGCCCCGTACCTTTTGCCCTTGACGTCTTCTGAGCTCACCTGCATTGATTGGTGACTAAATGTAGTGCGTATAAGGCACTTAGCTGTTTCCAGAGGAATACCTACGTCAGGTTGTGGAAGCACTAAACTTTTCTTCGCTAATCCATCAGCCATCTCGTTACCACTCACTCCACAGTGGCTTGGCACCCACTGAAAGACTAACTCATGCCGATTTGTAATCGGCAGTCACGAACAGTCTTCGAGGCACAGTCACTGGAGCTAGCCACCGCAATGATGGCAGCTTGAGAATCTATCAGCATATTACGATGCTCCTCGGTTGTGTTTGCTCAAACATGTGGAGCTAGGTTTCTGGAGGGTATCTCAGAGCTATCTAACCAGGAGGCAGGAGCCAGGAGGAATTAGCCAGGATTCCTGTTCTAAGTCATATGACAAATACCATCTGAAATTTTTTTTGTATCATTATCTAGCTAATTTAGTATTTACGCACACAGTCTTATTCCTTGTAAAGTTAGAAATAGGCATTAAATGTGAAGTTCTTCTTTCCAAAGCTTTATTTATTTAGACATTCCATTTTATTTGGGCATTTCTCCATCATGACATCGTTATATTCTAACTATTGATGGCTAGATACTTTCGCATAATTTCTTTATTGTTCATGTCTACGTCTTGATAAGTACACTTTTTGTTAGAGCACCTCAATTTAATTGAGCAGCCCTACTTGATTTTGATTAGGTGTTCTCTCTCTCCTCATTTATGAGTTTTAAATACAAATTTTCTGAAAGGGTTTTCATTTTAGTTTCTATACTAATTACAACCTTTTTAAGGTATTCTTAAGGTTTGTTTGAAATGTATTTAAATATCAAGTATACAACAGAGTTAGATATAAGTTGGATTGGGTAATTGGAACATTAGTAATTCCGTTTTAATGTCCCGATGATATAACTCCGAAAATTGGATAGGTAACAGCTGTTGAGGCTCTACGACTTTTCTTTTTTGAAATGTTTTAGATATTTATATAGAGGGGGTACACTCTTTTTTTTGTGTGTGTAATTCGGTAGATGCATCTGATTACAACAATACTTCCTATTAAGTTTTATAATCATAAAGTAAAAACAATTTTTTTAGTTAAGGTATATGTAAAATATAACTTACTATTGAAAAGATTAAATATTCCAGACCATCCGACAATGAATCCTGTAAATTCACCTATGTAGCGATAAGAATAGTGATAAGTACTGCCCATTACGGGAGCTTTAGCCATTAGTTCCGCATGACTTATTACTGAAAGTAAATTTTAATATGCATCAAATATTTGATAATATTTCATAATGTTTGATTTTTTTTTATCAATTTTACTATATAAATTAACTCAGTAACCTGTGAATGTCGTCATTATACTCGCTATAATAAAAGCTACAGACATAAGGGGCCCGAAATGTCGTATCTCCTCTACGACACTTGTATAAAAGAAAAATGAAAGACATGTAGCCATACTTATAAATGCTGCATCTGCTGTACCAAAATCTCTATTCAATGGTCCTATCTCTTTAACAATATCCAACTTCTTACGACCGCCGCTCATCCATGCATGTTTGAAAAAGTCCTGAAATTATCATATTCCTTTAATTAATATTGTATATTAATTACTAAATTTTGTTGAACGGTATCTTTGAATTTCACCGTGACATCAAAGTAAATAAGGCAGTTAGTACATCAATAATTTCGTGTTCGATTTTCCTATTACATTTAGAAAGTGCAATCGCATCAAATTTTCTAAGGCCTGATTACGAAAAAAGTATCCACAAGGGAAATTTTTATTTTCTCCATTAGCAAGACAACTTAAAAGCACTTTACAAATACCAGATTCATTATCTATAGGTTAAGACAGTTTCAGTAAACAGTCAAATGGAGCTGTTTAGTTTATAATATTCTGACGGTTATTTTAGGTGCCTAGACAGGCAGTGTAAAAAAATGTAGGAGAATTGACATGTGAAGATACTGGCTCAACCTCTATTGGCTCTGAAAGGTTATCATCACTAGATGTAAGATATCCATCACAAAATGCTTGATAAATATTTCTTGAATCTGTGGAATAGACCACAAAGGCTATGGCAGGCGAAAATTTTTTATCTAAGAGAATACTTATTCTACAAAAGATCTTACTTAGGCAGAGTCATCTAACAATAATTCTTCTCAAAATCTTTATAACCTGGTTAGATTATATTTCTTATCTTAATATTTCCTTTATTAAAAATTTCAATTTGATTCATAGTATTGCTACTAGGAGGAAGGAAAGGGGTCGCCCAAGTGGAGGAATTATTACCTGTCAAAAAAAAGGACTTAAGTTTGACGTAATCAGTATAAACCCGAATTGGATTGTTATAAAAATTAATTTAATTGGGGTCAGCTTGGTTCTCGTTAATATCTATATTAAACTAGATTCCAAATGAAACTTTATATGACTTAGAAGAAAATATTGCAGAATTAGTAGCATAATTTCCCAATTCTTGCATTTACCTGGGGTGGGGCGATTTCAACTGTAGGATAGGGAAGTTAAATGATGGTGCAAAGGAAGTGTTCGAGGGAACAAGGTTGGAGCCGGTCAGAAAAGCGCGGGATCAAATTGAGGGAAGTTACTAACCGAAGTAATGGACGTACTTGGGTTTTTTTGTTTTAAATGGAAGAAGCATGGGGGATGGATAAAAAAGGAAATTTTTACATTTATCGGCGATAGAGGGAATAGTGTAGTGGGCTTAATATAGTGAAATTTTAAAGGGTTGGAGTATGTTAGGGATTTATTGATTTCTGATGTTGTTTTGACGTCTGACCATTTACCTTGTATTTTACAATTGTATAATACTAATGTAATCACCAGCAACTTAAGAACTTCCCATCCCTTAGAAAAACCAGTAGAGATCCTTAGATGGGACAAGAATAAGCTTTTATAAAAATAATTTCACTGTTTCGGATTTTCTGTTTGAAGATACCCTAATGTGCGAGAATATTAAAGAATCTATAAAATCCGCTCCAATAAATTGTGGTTTACTACACGCGTTTAAAAAATCGTATTCTCTCGTAAAACCAATCAACAAACCGTGGTTTAATAAAAATTGTAAAGTTGCAAAGTCAAAAATGAGGAAAGTATTTAGGCCATACAAAAACAGCAACTATGATGCAAGGCTATATCAAGATTTTAAGAATCCAAAACAACTATACAAGCGAATCGTACTTAATGCTAAGAATTGCTATTATTTAGAACTTAAAAATTCATTACTCAATTTACAAAACGCCAAACAATTTTGGCAGGTAGTTCGTTTGTATAAATCTGATAATAAATACAATGAAAATCCCATAAGTATTCAAGTTTGGGATCAGTATTTAGAGAATAGCATGGTTTCAAATTTAAGATGCTATTTCTTGGCCTGCGATATTTCCACCTCTTTTTAGACCCTCCTTTTAGTGAGAAGGAATACTGTTTGCCGTTAATAACCTTAAATCAGGTAAATCCCCAGGATTTGATGGGATTTCAAATGAATTTCTTAAAAATATCCCCAGAATTGGTCTAAACTATTTTTTGAAAATATACAATAAAATCATGGAATGTGAATGCGTACCTGATTCGTGGGGTAATTCCAAATTGATTTTTTATACAAAAAAAAAAAGGCACCATCATTTACCCGAAAATTATAGAGGGATATCTCTAGTAAATCGATCGAAAAATTATTTACTCAACTAATTTACAATAGTTTATCCGAGTGGCTTGAGTATGGAAATCCTTTGATAGAAAACCAAAATGGATTTCTTGAAATAGAAGCTGCATAGATGGCATATTTACTCTCTCGTCGGTGGTCTACATATCTCCCGGAATAAAGGCAAACTATACGCGGTATTCGTAGATTTGAAAAAAGCTTTCGGCAGCATAAACCACACCTTGTTATGGTATAAACTATCAATTTCGGAAGTCGAAAAATTATAAAGATTATTGAAGATTTATACAGCCATGCAACTACCACCGCGGTAGTTAACGGTCGGTCTATAAACACGTATCGTATTACACAGGGAATATTGCAAGGGGACAGTTCATCGCCATAACGTTTCGCAATATTTATTGATAATATAAAAGAATTTTCGGTACAAAAAGGGTGGCAGGACGTAGCCATCACGCACGAAAATGGGGTCTTTGTATTATCATTTGCCGATGACACGGTCTTGTTGGCCGATTCACCTGTGAGCTCCAAAAGAAACTCTTAGCATTGGAAGAATTTCTTTTGGAAACAATTAGTAGGGGCAATTTCCTGGAAAAACCAAAGTTCTAATTTTTGGAAAAAGTGGTAGAATAAAAAAAAGTTTAAAGTTTTTTTTACAAAAAGAGTGATGTCTATTTCCAAATCTTACACCTACTTGGGCGTACCCTTTTCTAGTTCAGGGCTGTTTTACAACTGTAATAAATCAATGATTAATAAAAGCAACGTAGCAGCAAACACAGGGAATCAATTTTTTTATAAAACTAAGTGCAATGCTTGGCATACCATATTAAGCCTTTTTAATTCTATGGTGAAGTCTGCCCTATTGTACAGTAGTGAAGTTTGGGCAGTACGCTATCTAAACGAAATTGAAATTGTTCAAACCCGATTCTTTAAGTCGGTGTTCCACTGACCAAGATGTACGCCCAACTATATAGTCAGACGAGGCTAGGGCTCAATAAATTAAAATTAAAAGAATTATAAATTGGTGGTTCAAATTATTGTGTATGTCTAACAACAGGCTACCTAAAATCTGCTACAATAAGCATGTGCTTAACTGTGAGGGAATAAATAAATTCAATTGGTGTTCTCAAATAAGAAATCTTTTAGTTGAAATAGATTGTGAGTGGCTGTGGTTGGAACAAGATGCTGCTAAGTTAAAGGAATATAAAACACAAATTTTAAAATGGGAAGTAAAACTATTGGCAAAAGATACTGGGCGGATTCTCTGCTCCAGTTACAGCCCAATTTACCAGTATATTAAAAATAATGTTAATGTGGAAGATTATATAATAAAAGATATCAGTTTAAATAAAAAAAGAATTGTTGGCCAACTGAGGGTTAATAATCCACAATCAGTGATTTTGTATTGTAACGGAACTAAACATAAATGGAATAGTAATGCAGTTTGTATGTTTTGTAGCGATGAACAGAACGACCTGTCATTTATTGATAAATTGTCCTATTTATAAAGAATTAAGGGAGAAATATCTTAACAGCCCTGTCTTCCATAACAGATTTTTTAACAATAAATTCTAATGAAAAAAATCAATAAAATAATAAAATTTATGGTGACTGCACTTAGGTAGAGATCTCTTTTATATCATTCATCATTGCATACTTAAATGCAGTACCAAGCCTAAAACTGGATACAATATTATTAACCAGGTTTCATAATCTTATATAATTATAACTTTGCATTTTATACTTTCTTTTAAGTGGTTAAAGTGGTGTTAAGTGTTCTATCTAGAATTTTTCAATTTTTGTTTGTTTCTGTATTTGGTTTGCCACCAATCTCTACTGTAATGAGTTTTTATACTTATAAACAGTTTATAAATAAAAAGTAATAAATAAAAAAAAAAATTTTATTTGGTAATTTCCCACATTTGTCAATTTTAGTTAGATATTATTTGTTAGAGTGAGAGTACTCAGTGTCATTATTTTTTTTATTAAAATTTGAGAATTGGATTATTTTTATTTAATAATATTACTGTAATTAATGAAATTTTAGGGGATTAGGCACCCATGTGTGTTTGGGACTATAAAAAATAATAAAAAGGAAGACAAATTCCAGCTTAATTGGTTAAGATTATCAGAAGATTTTTCTTGTTGGCCGTAAGTTGTAATATGAAAACAATAATTAGTTGGCTTCTCGACCAATTGATGGTAAAAAAACAAAACCAAAAAGTAAATTTTGTAATTGTTTTTTATTATGACAGTTCGACGTTTCGACAAACTTTGTTTGTCTTCTTCAGGAACAATACAAAACAAAATTAAAGAAAAAACAAAATTATAACATGAAACACAAACAAAAAACCAAATACATAGGTGAGATTACAGTAGTAATGCTAAGTCTGTCATTACGCTAAGTTTGTCGAAACGTCGAACTGTCATAATAAAAAACAATTACAAAATTTACTTTTTGGTTTTGTTTTTTTTTTACCATCAATTGGTCGAGAAGCCAACTAATTATTGTTTTCATTCTTAATTGGTTAAGCAAATAAAAAAAAAAAATTCAAATAACAGTTACAATAAATTGATTACGATATGTGACAGACATTTGGTACTGTGGATGTGAGGTAAGTTTTCTCATATTGTTACCCTTCGCGTTTTTTTTTATAAGTTACATTGTGAAATCTATGGGTGAAATCCAGGAGTATCTGATTGTGTAAAATATTTCAGGGTAGGTTAGTAATGTATACTACAACCCAATTTTTACTGAAATACTCCGAAGTACTTGAAATGTGCAGAACTATTGAACTAGTTAAATTTTAATTCTCTCCTTATTTGTGAATTCATACAATCATCACCCATGAGCCACCACTGAGAGCATAGCTTGATCTATATTGTGAGGAGCCTTTAGGACGAGACAAGTGAAAACGATTATGAAAAGCGTCATTATTGCTATAACAGGATTGGATAGTATCAACAAAGATAGAGGAAGCTATGCAGGTTTCTTCAAGGGTAATTTCAGTGCCTGGAGGTCACTCCTGTATTGATAATCTAAGAGTAATAATGAGCAAATCTATGCAATTTTTGTTTTTTTTACCCCAGGACCTGTATGCTCAGTGAGATTGTACTTATGTGCTACATCAGAATACAAATGAAATGAAAAATAATGCGGCTGAAATGTAATTGTATGTTTATATTATTTAATATATTTAAAAAAAAAAAAATCTGTGCTATCTAAAAATCTAATGAAAGGATTGTAACTTCTTAATATTGTTTTCTAAAGCTGTGTAGATCATTTGAGAATAAGAACTTTTGTGATGAAAAGACCTGTGTCAAAAATACAAGGCATAGAGAATGGCAGTTTTGCTATGCAGAGAGGGATTTTGCCATACAAACCTGCAAAAAGAAGATTCGATTAAAGCTACAAATAATATTATAAATGATTTTGTATATTTTAAAAATAAAAATGATTTTTATGAGCTCTATCTTTGAATTCGTAAATGCCTTTAACCTGTGACCAAAGTACTTATAACCATTTAATTAAACTGCTACAAGATTAGTTTCAGTCTGCAATTATATATTAAATTTACGAAGCATGAAATAGTAGCTAACATTCATTCTGAATATAATAAGTTATTAATATTATGAAAATAATAAAAATTAATTAACTAAAACATTACCAGTAATGCAGAATTAATTTTCTTTCTGATATTTCTAAAAAATCCAAATTTAATCGGGGAATTTGGAGGATTTTCCATTTTATTAACGCAAGAAAAGAAAATCAGTGACTAATAAACACTCAGTTTATATTTTCAATAATTTGTAATCGTAATTTGTTACTATAGAAACTATATATTTAGTAAGTGCAGTCATGTAAATCTCATGTTAATGAGAAGAAATATCGAGAGTAATTCGAGTAATATTACTTCCAGAAGATCCAAGAAATTGAAAGAAAGAGATAAGTTAAATGAATCGATAGAAAGGACTTATTTAATCCCTATAGAATAAGGGATTTGTATGAGCATGAATTGGGAGCATCGTCTTTTCTTTCAACCCTGTCTGACTGATATAAGATAGCCACCTAATATGCACCGGAAAGATACAAAAATAATTTTATAAGTAGCTATATAAATTGATTTTGCTCTGTGCAAGTCTGTGTAATCGCACTATTTTATCAACATATCCTGATGATGGGCGAACGCCCAAAACTACAAGATGATCACAAAATAAAGGAGGCTATCAGGAAAGAAAGTATATTCTCTCTGCTACCTAATTTTCACTTATAACATTGGACATATAACCAGATTTGTATTTTTGTACTAGAAGAAAAGAAAGCTATGGGAGCTCGTTTTTTTTTTTGCATCAGTGTTTTCAGAAATTGACACCAGAGTTCTTCATCTTTTGGAATTTAAGAGAAATTTGGAGGAATTAAGGGAAATTGAAAACTAATCTCCTTTAATTTTGTCCAATATTAGATATTAGGATTTATCACAAATTTTTCAATTTTAATTTAATTTATCATTTCAATTAGCTTTTAAGGCCTGAATATTTCATTATTCTTATTTCTTTAAATAAGATATTAAAAACTATTTTTTCGGTTATCAAGAAAAATTACTTTTTTCGGTGAGGACTGTACATGGAATTAAGTCTAGGATTTTTTCCTCAACAGAGAATAATCAGTAATATCTATTTCCAAGGTCTTTTACAACAGCTAGTATTGCTTTATCAGACAGACCACAAAAATTCCTAATCACTTTAATTAATTATTTCAAACACGAAGTGTATAAAAAATTAATGGGGTAAAATAATAGACAGAAATACAACTCTACTTTTTTTATGTTTTATTTTCTTGGTACCAGATAAACATTATATTCATGTATTGAACAAATAGCTATAAAACAGAAAAAATTACAATTCTATACATTCCTAAATAAACAAACATTCTGTCAATATTGTCACAGTAATAAATAAATTCAAGGAATTTAATATATTCAAACAAAATTTTAGTAAATTGATTTAAAATTAGACAATTTACTATAAAATATAAAGGAAAATAAAATAATATACTTGATTTGAAATGTTACTTTGTCTTACTGTTAATAAGAGCAAGTATTGCGATCGAGCCAGATTTACGAAATTGAATTTTTGCCGGAAATACAAGTTTTGAGGTCCCCTGAATCCAAAAAAGTGATCTGTATGAGTGTATGTGAAAAGAATATCTCAAAAACAAAAAGTTACAGGAAGCTCAAACTTGGTATTCCGTCTAGGTATTACCACCGCATCGGACACGAAGATTTCGGGCAAAATCCATCAACCTGAAGTATGTACCATTTAAGGAATAATTTTTTCACTTTTGCGATTTTCTCGCAAATGGCTCCATGTTTTCTTTAAACTTAATATATCAACTACACATACAAAGAGCTATAACTTTTATTTGAAACATTTCTTTAGGTAAAGTATTTAAGGGGGCTTTTGGTGGAGGGGTGGGATCATGTTGTCCTCTAAAGTCTGTTGCAATTGATGACATGATTTTGTCAACTAAATCATTTTTTTTTTTTTCTAAGATTCACAACAGCTATAGTCCTTTGCACCAAACAGAATTAAATATGTTTGCCGATATTTCGAGTTTCAAGAAAATGAGGAAACCGGAGGTTCCTTTTTACTAGACTGTTATTTTGTTTTCGCGAATTTTCCATAAAACCACCGACGAATTTCATTAAATTTGGTATAGCAACTATGAGAATGAAGATTACTTTTGCTGAAACATTTTTCCAAGAAATTCATTTAAAGATGTATTGGGAGGCGAGAAAAAAAGTCATTTTATTAACTTACATTCTCCAATGATATAAAACTGAAGGTCAAACATTTATTAAATAATACGTTTGAAGAAAATTTGTCAGTTACAATTTTGTTAACTGCAGTAAGACGAAGTCTTTTGAGTGTTTCATTCCAGATTATTTTAAAATATGCCAGTTTTTTAATTTTAAAAGTGTTGTTGTTGTTCTTGGTTCCGCAGAGCTGGAAAGCATCAGAGACATTTTCCGTGTGAGACAGTGAGTGTGTAAACTGAATTTCTGCTGTGCAAGTCTGTGTTATCACACTGTTTGACAAACGCATCCTGAAGATGGGCGAACACCCGAAACCGGTCGATGGGCTCAAAAAGAAGCAGGCTATCACGGGAAATGTCTCTGATGCTTTAAAAGAAATAACTGATTTGTCTTAAATCAAAGCAATGGATTTATTGAGCTAAAAGAAACTTATAGTTCAAACAGGTTGGATAATTTTTCAAATGTAAACAGCAGAAATTCTCCACATTAATCGAGCTACAACTTGATTATCTTTCATCTTATATAGAAGCTAATGTTAATGTCCTAAGACAAAATTATTCAAATGAATAACACATCTATTTACATTTTTTTTTAAATTTTAATTTAAGGCATATTGAGGTCTATGGTCATTGGCGCCCGGAGCCTTCTTAGTGCATTGCTGGGCTCCGGACAGTATTCTCTTGCTAATGACAACACTCTCTGGAGACCGGAAGTACACTGAGAAGGCTCCGGGCGCCAGTGACGAGAGATCTTGTCGCGCCTTAAATTAAAATTATTAAAAAAAAAATCTATTGCTGCAGATTAAAAAGAAGTCGCTTAATACCATATCAAACCTAGTCCATTACCTATATTATATTTCTGTCAACAAATCATAAACTCTAGTATAAAACTATGGAAGCATTTGTTTAAAACAATTTAAACAAATGCTCCCGTATTTTTTTGTTTCCTTTGAATAACGATATTAAAAACACTTGTATTAATAGAAACAAATATTCAACAACAAACAAAATGTGGTCACAAATGTTTTGTGCTATATAATTAGCTGACGAATGGGGAGAAATCAGGGATATACATATATCCCCGAAACTTTAGCAAACATAGAATCTTTATGAAAATATTTTCTTCAATAATAAAACTGATCTTAACTTCTTAGAGGAGTCTAAGCGCTAAGAACTGCTAATTGTACAATAATATTCACACTTTATTTTATATAAAATATCAAGTATTTTCATTAATTCATTATTTACATGTAATTTACATTTTTTTTACATACATTTCCATGGAAGGTACGAAGTGTAGAATTCAAAAGTTGGTTGCTCAAAATTATTGCACTTGACGTATTGGCGAAAAGATTTAAAGTCAGCGGATTAATTAGTCAGTGGAAAAGACAATTTAGGTACAAAAAATAGAATATAAAAACCTGTTGGAAACAAAAATCTTATCTTCTGCTAAAAGATTTTCCCCTAACTCTCGAACCCTAGGCCAGGAATGATGATAGCTTGGCCGTCTGATTTCATTAAGGGTAATGCCAGCCATTGATCGTTTCAAACTCAACAGACATTCTAATTTTATCTATAACAGTTAGAAACATGGGCCTGCCCAAATATATGTAGAATTTTCAACCTATTATGTTAGATTACATCGCAATTGTAATTCACAGAAGTATTCGTTGTTTTTGTAAGAGTAATATTTTTGTACGCTGTGAAGTGTAAATTTGATACAAAAGCTGCATTCAATTTATTGTAAAACTCCTCAATTAGAGAAAAGAAAAATACTTGCAACATGCATATAACAAGGTAATGATTATTATTTTGAATGGGCGTTTCCTTATTTCATTTTTAAAAAGCTTTTGTTCAGGGATATTTAATGATATAGGATTTATTGTCAGGTTACGTTAACACTGGGGCAACATCTAGCACCAAAAATCTCTAACCAGCCAGTCAAGTCAAAGCGACGGGATGGGCATGGCTGTTAACTTTAGTGTTAGTTCGCTGCTTGTGCAATTTTTAAAGATGTTCCTTTTTTAGTTAAGTTTAGGTTTTCTTTTCTTTTTTTTTAAATTTTTGTTTAGATGAGATGTTGACGAATATAGATTTCATTCACAACAGACTTCATACCTGTTTAATGCAATATCATTATTTAAAAGTAATTACTTAGCAAAGGTTAATTCTCTTTAAATTAAGTAATATTTTAGAAAATGTTACCTGATCTTTACAAAGAACACTTCTGAAAATATATAAACTGTATGGTAATATTGTTTTTAGGATATTGAAATGCGAATCAATCTAAAATTAATGATCTTATGTGTCTGCATTTGCTTAATGTTTGTTTCTGTTTCTATCTGGACAAGATGCGGTGGTGAAATTCCTACATTTCATGGCTCATTTAAAGATAATGTAGTCAAAAATAAAATACAGGTATATTGCTTACTTTCATGGCACTTTAGAATTAGTATGGCATTCCAGTGATTCTTATTAATGAACATTGAGTTTAAACTTTTATGAAAATGGTGTTGATTTTATTGTTTTGCAAAGTAAATAATGTAGGAAGTGTTCTCCGCTGAAAATACATCTAGAATTTTTAGCCCCTTAGTTTTGATTAATAGAACTTAGCGCTTGATGAATTACATAATTGTTTCTGGTTCTAATAAAAGTGATTGCAGATTCTTCACACTTTATTGATACCCCCGCGTATACTCATGAACTAGCATCCTCTTTTAATAATAATGATTAATTATGAACAAGGACATATGATTTAACGTCTATCTGAATTATATCAATCAATTCGATCATTCAAATTCTATTATATCATTCAATTTGTGTAACATTTTCTACAAGTTCACTCAGTTTTTTTGATCGTTTTCCAGTTGTTTGGTTAACATATGATTAGTTTAATGTACAGTGTAATGTTTTATTTTGAATGTTTCAAACTATAATCGAGTTCAGCTACGCTATTGCTCATTTTCTATTTGGATCCTTAACCTTAAACTTTTTAGAGTATTGTTGGAGCTGAAGGTAGTGGTTTTGAAGAAATTGATTGTCACATAAATGGAGATTATAATGTACCTTGTCGAAAGGAGGGCGATGAAATTTATTTGCCATTCTCATTTATCCATAAATACTTTGAGGTAATATTATTTAATTAAACTGTTTTGTGGGTTGCATTTCTTTTATCTTGATGATATTTTTAAATTTTATATATTAGGTTTATGGGAAAATGGCAATTTATGACGGTTATGAAAGATTTGAATGGTCACACTCATATTCCAAAGTTTATTACCCCAAGGGTAAATATGATCCCAGAGGAGTGTTCCTTTATTTTGAAAACTATAATGTGGAATTCCGGGAAAGGGTAAAATGTATCAGTGCCACAGAAGGTGATTTTTTTTTCCCCTCTTACTTTTGAATCTATAAATATTGTAATAAACATACAAATTATGTATTCAAATGATTTATACGCCAACGAATAACAGGAGTACCTGTATCAACTCAGTGGGAAAGTTCAGGATACTATTATCCTACTCAAGTAGCCCAATTTGGGTTGGCTCATTATTCAAAAAATTTGACTGAACCAGAACCTAGAGTAAAAGTATTAGATGATGGAGTTGCTGTATTTGGCCTGTGGTCTGATAGCATAAAAACTTCAAGAACAGCAAAGGCACTTCATTTCAATACTACAGGTTCATTTAATTTCTCCATAAATAGAAAACATTTTTTTAATGTTTAGATTTTTCTTTATGAGTATTTAAATTACAGAGGGACCCAGTATAACAATGAAATTAGATCACGTCTTAGATTTCGTACTTTCTGTGGAACTAATGTTGAGAGCATCTGATAATTCTAGTTTTACTGTTATTATACAAAATAGGGAGAAAAAAGAAATTTGGTCGTTACATTATAGCTGCAATGCACCACTTATTTATTCTAAGGTAAATATTGATCATTCAAATGTTTCACAGTCTCGTAAAGTATTTTTTAACGATAAACACCCGTTTTATTACAAATAATAGCTTCTTTTTTTTTTTTTTTGTAATAGGACCAAGATGTTTATCATAAAATCCAATGTGAAGAGGGTAAATGGACAATATTAGTTCGTGATTTACTTGTTGATTTACAAAAAGGATTATCTTTTCAAGGAAAGCCTAAAAAGAAATTATTACGGTCTAAATATAAGGTATGTATAAACAAAGAAAGTTGATTTAGCCAGAAGCTAAAACGTCTCGTAAGTACTCCACCAGGTGCCAAAGAGATGCTCATGAAATTCAAAGCAGTATCACCCTGTCAGTCCTATTTTTTAATACCAGCCAGCATTTTGGATTGGCCAAAACACACTTAACTCAGTAAGTTGTGAAACCTAGAAGCTAGCCATACAGATGCCCAGAATTACGTCTAAAAAGAAACGGTAATTTGAAAAACTACGAGATTCATGAACTATTACTAAAAATTCTATGTGATCTCATCTTCAGACTAGTTGGACATCTTTTGATGAATGCAATGAGTGAGCCTGCGGACTCATCCAGAAGCAGAACAGACCACATCAAAAACGAGAATCTTGAAATTATAAATAGCCCAGACCATTTTAATAAAGACCAAATTTGAAGACAATTGATTAACTAGCAATGTGACTTTGTAGAGAGTTTTTCAGTTTTTCCGACTTTCTCGAAAACTAATCTAACGATTTCCTTAAACTTGATATTCTGTTATTACTCTTATGAATCCTAACAATTTGATTTTTTCTCTAGAAAAATAATTTTTGGGGGAAGATCTGGGAAACTAACACGTTACAGGTTAGATTCCCTCCACAATGTGACAATTGTGGGCAATAATGTACCCCAGCCTTGTCCGAATTAAACATTAAGGAATGTGCATAAAACATTTAGCAAAAATACCAAATTTTAAGTAATTTTGTCCATAAGAACTGAGAATAAACAATGAAACCGAAAGTACTTGTTTTTCAAACTAGATTCCGTTTTAAAAACTTTTCTTGGAGAATTTTATATTTTAAGAATTTTTCAAGATATCTTTCTTAAGGCAATTTGAAAGTTTATAATGGTAATATACCTTCCTCTTTTCTAAAAGTTTAAATTTAAATATAATGAACGTCTATAACATCTCTTGAATAATTAAGGACCATGAAATTTGGTAAAAAAGTTTCAAGATTGATCAAAATTTTGTTGCACATCAAAGTTCAAAGTTTTTTAATGCACATCAAACTTGCAGGTTACAAGTATAAATATTGATGGAAGCGGTAAACTGGCCAATCTGAGTTTAGCTACCAGCAGACATTTACAACAGTTCTATTTAGCTGCAGATTGGTTAGTTAGACATCAAGATCAAAATACTGGTGGCTGGCATAATACTGTCAGAAGGAAAGGTCCCCATGGAATGAAAGATCTCCAACCAGGATGGTTTGTATGAATAGTGATTTGATTTGGAGGGTTTTATTTATGTGTGTAATAATGAATATTTTTATTTACTTTAGGTTATCAGCTATGGGACAGGGCCATGGTATGTCCGTGCTGGCTCGTGCTTATCATCTATCTAAACGTAAGGAATATTTAAGAGCAGCCTTATTATCTGTTCGTCCTTTTCATGTGCCATCCATACAAGGTGGTGTATTAGCACTTTTAATGGGTGTATTGCCATGGTATGAGGAGTATCCTACCCAACCGTCATCGTTTGTACTGAATGGTTTTGTCTATTCACTGATTGGTCTTTATGATTTGATCACACTAATACCTAAGGTGAGTTACCTAAAATAGTTTGTTTTGCAGATTTAATAAATTATCTTGCTAAAAATCAGTCTGTTTGCATAACTAAGTAATAAACTATTGTGATGATTAATAAAGGACCTTTATAACCTCAGATGTACTTAGTAAACTGCCTGGGATTCTTGGGTTGTTGAATATAAGAGCTCTATTTTTCGTGGTGTCCCCCAACATCTGCAGAATATTCCAGTTTTCATCACTAATCATTATTGCACAATTATTTTGTAACTTTAAAAGTAAAACTGATTTAAAGGAATCTTCTGTAAACCTAAGGTTCGCTTCGAAAGTAGCGTAGAACCCTTGTCTGAGGGCTCCCTAAATATCCATGATTCCCCACCAGAGTTAGAGTAATGAAACACTAATTGTAACTAGGATATTCTCAAACTTCCGTCTAATAAGGAAATAACTTCTCATTGTGGATTTTGAATTCAACAGGGGCTAACAGAATATTCGATTGCTTGTGACCTTATAGATGTAGCAGAGCTTTTTTCAGAGGCGATCCGACATCAAAAGTCCTGCATCATCATGCCTCTGTCCTCTGAAAAAACTAATAAACAGCCTTCATTGTTACTGAACTCATATGTATAATATATTTAACATATTTGAAAAAATGTATTAATTATTGGACCTCATATCATATTTTACACATCTTGATAACGGCAAGAGCAAACGACATTTTTGTATAGAACCAGCTACATGCTCTGTAGTCCGGCATGTATATAGTATTTCAGAACGAATTGCTAGCTAGTGTTTGTTCCTGAGAGTACAAGGCCACATGGTTTTGCTCTGATATTTCTTCCTAAATTGACCTCAATTCCAAGACTTGCCAGGCTGGTCTTTTATTCCTTGCACGAAGACAGTTCAGGTCTTTCTTTTAATAGGAATTAGTGTCCTTCATGTACAAGTTAATCAACAACGAACCACTATATTCATGTAAGCCCACAGCACCCTGTAAACAAGCATCGACGACCAAGCGAGTTTCATATGCTATTAAGACGGCAGTGATTTGCAAACGGACTGATTATGTTCTAACGAATCCATCGTTCTGCAGTAAGGGGGAAAAGTCTCTTTGATAAAATATCTTTGCCTACTTTCGCCCTAGTCTTCTATTTCTGAAGTCAAACATCTAGAGATGCCAAAAAAAATCTAGGCCTATAGCAAGAAGATCCAAACATTCTTTTGCATTCCATGTTCGCACTTTGTTTTTTTCTGATAATCTCCGTTTCCAGTCACACAATATACTGTGTTAGAATGCCTCGATGTTTAATTTCATTAGCGTACCTATATATTCGAAAATCAATGTGGTTGGTATTCTTCAGGTACTTTTAAGTTTTATCTGGTGGCTATCGGAGAAATAGTGATTTTCAGGTTGATCAATCTCAGATTTTATTGCCCTAAAAATTTATTACGAACGTCGTTTTAATTTATATTTTCAGTTATAAGCCCCCATATAATAGAAGAAAATAAACTGTTGGTTTAAGACTTTGATGAAGTATTTTAACCACCTTTCCAAATCTCTCAAATATTTTGTTTCATTCACATTTTAAATCAATAGCAAAATATTTTTAAATTACATTTCAAAACTGACCTAATAATTGATTATTTTTAATTTCAGTCACACGATGCTGCTTTACTATTTGAACAAGGTATGTCCTCTTTAAAACGATTACTTCCATTATTTGACAATGGTTCTGGTAGTAATTACGATTTACGCCATTTAAGTCTTGGTACAGCACCAAATGTAGCTAGATGGGATTATCATGCTACACACGTAAATCAGTTGTTATTACTAGCCACATTGGATAATAGTACAATACTGTCAACAACTGCTGAACGTTGGGTTGGTTACATGACTGGTAAAAGGGCACCACATAATTAAAAATAAAAAATTATCAGGAATATTTTAGGCACTTTGTCTTAAATAAGATGCCTGTATTTCACAACTGTTTACAAATAATTGTCATAAACAAAGTTTGTCTACTTAAAACTGTACATAAATAATTTATTTCAACGAAAACTTATGACTGAATTGGCAGTGCCATCGGTATTTTTTTTTAAAGTTGTCGATGTTGAATTTTTGTTTTTATTTGAATCATTTATTTTTTAAATTTAGAAAGTGATTTCTTTTGGTTTAATGGCAACCAGAGGTCTAAATTAAAAAGACTAGTCCTTATAAAAAAAGAAATGTTTAATTACTGAATTTATTACTATAAGTTTAACTTTTCAAAAAGATAGCCTTAGAGTTTTATGAATAAGCGAGGAATGTAGTATTGCTTTTGGCTGCATGTAATGAGCGTTTTATAATTTGCCTGTCCATCTTAATGGGCATTTATTTTTAGAGGTTTCTACTTTTTTAGTTTTATTATTAGGCCAGTTACAGCACACACACTGATTTCGATCATACGATAATACACCGTATGGTATTTTATCGAGAAAGCGTCCCTTGCACACACCACGATATTTGCCGTAAAGCGGCCTCTACACGGTCAATAATATTGTCAATATCAGTATTGATAATATAACATCAGTACTCGTGCTAACCAATCACAATACTTCATTACCTTACACGACAATATTATTGAAGTAACGAAGTTTGTGATTGGTTAGCACGAGTATTGATGGTTATATTGTCAATACTGATATTGACATATTATTGACCGTGTAGAGGCCGGTTAAGAAGTATATTTTGCTGTATGAAGTATTTTTAAAGTAAGCAAAGAACCGACGGCAGCCACATGGCACATAACGTATGCAAGCTCCCATGCTCTTCTTCGTTCCATTAAAATTTTTTTATCTTTTGATCGAAATCAGATATGTGTGCAACTGGCCTTAGAGTATTCGAACCCTATTTAAGGCCGGCTTCAGTCCTGACCTCTTTCATTCGCTCGTAGAAGCACGTAGCAGCCGATCTAATGCACTCTATTACAGTGAGTTACATTTTAGATATCGCAATCTTCTAAATTTCTTTAAATTAAGAAAAACATGCGTCATAGGAGAAGACCTATGGCTTTCAACAAAATATAAAATGAGCTTGAGGAATTGAAATTAGTTTATATTTTCCGTGATAGCCTGTTTCATTTTGCGGTCATTGGCGGTTTCGGGTGTTCGCCCATCATCATGATATCTTGATATACAGTGAAAATGCAGTCTTCCACAGAGCAAAATCATTTTGTAGATGCAGTTAATACATGTGAGTGTGTAAACTGATTTTGCTTTATGAAAGTCTGTGTTATCATACTGTTTATCAAAACAGCCTGATGATGGGCGGACGTCCCGAACCCGGTCGTTAACCAAAAAATGAAGCAGGCTATCACGGAAATTATCTCTGATACTGTCCATCTCTGCGGACCCAACCACAACCATAAAAAATTATATTGAATGTTAATTCCCTCATATAATTAATAATAATAATAATAAAATATTTGGAGCAGATTGATAAGCTATGTATTGTAATACCGCTATTAATTAATCCCATAAAAGTGGCTAGTATGGAAAGTGCAATTTAAATTCTACGATTCGTAAAAATACCAAATTGGGTAGGGGGCCACTTTTTGTGACCGTGGCTGCCTATGAATCGGCAACTTCACCACACACTGCAAGCAGAGTTCACGAACTGAAGTCGAACTAATTTGAGTGGCAAGCCTAAAAAATTAATTAGACAAAGTCTGTCCAGCATTCTTATGTGAGTAGTAATCAAGTAGAAATTTGCATAAATACATAAAGTAATACAGTAAAATAATATAATAAAGAAAAAAACTGCATGGGAGTAGTAAGGCATAAAAAGTAACTCAATGTACAAAATACAAACTTAAAATTTTAAAACGTAGCTTAACAAATATAAAATTAATTTAAATTTTTTTGAAAAAAAGGAAAGAAAAAAAGAAAGGACATAACCATAGCTACCTAGTGATATTTATTCTAATTTTTAAAAAATTCATTAATTATAAGCGTGAAACTCCTTTAAATCGACTTCTCTAAATTGGATGTCGTAAGAATTTTTATTTGACTTAAGTTTGAGTTTCTTTTTTGTTATTTAAAGTAATTGTTATTCATAGAAATTTTAAATTATTTTTAAAGAATTATATATATATAAAGAATATATTTTTATAAAAATTGAAAAAGAAAAAATATAAACAATTTATAAATAATATAATTAAAAAGGCGTGTTAATTCAACGTGTGCTTGTTTAAAATTAATGATAAATTTCAACATTTCAATATTGCATTTAAATGAAATTTTTAAAAAAAGTTTAAGCAATCTGAAGAAAAATAAAGTGGTTCCTGAAGGTAGATTGTTTTCCCAGCTAATGTTAACCGGGTTTCTTTTGTAGATTGATCCCACAAACGCTTGATTAATGAAATAAGTGACGAAGCCCAGGAAGAAGAAGAAACCATTGAGATTGTTACATAATGTTGAATGAATTAAATTCATGACTTCCATGGGGCCCTTTGTAGAGAATTATGTAAAATCTTTAGGAAAAATACCCATTATCTATTGGTTGAAATTCGAACTTTTCCTAAACCTTTTGGGGGGGAGGGGGTCAATCTTACCCAGAAGATTTATAGTATAGTGTTATATCCGTTGATGTTTAATTTGAGGATTGATTTGAAAAATTGATCAATCGTTGCCTGCGTAGGTTCAAGTCTTTCGCGGCAATTTCTAGGACTTGAATCTCTCTATTCGAACGTAACAATTGGTTGTCCAATAAAGGTACGGACATGCGATTATTTTATTTTTTTTATATATATTTTTATTGCTTATATGTATTCAGATTTGAAGTAGTTATGTTAATGCTTATTCTTCCCTTTGAGTTTATTGATTCATACATTCCCGACTTAGAGTAGAAATCTTTCATTTTCTTTTGCATGAAAAAGAGAAATTTTACGCTTCTGCTGTATCTTCTCATGGAGATAGTTTTTCAAGTATAAATAAGAAGCGACAATGCTGGTTTTTTTGATGTTATGATAACGAATGATAATCGAGCGATCATTTCTAATTTATGAATTTAGCAGTAGGTCTAGACATAACAATTCTCCTTCTCTCTTTTTTTTAGAAATTATAGAAATTCAATTATTTTTTTCTAAGCATGACTACCGATTTACTATTTGTAACTTCTGCCAAATTATATTTTCATTATTTATACTTACCATATTGTCTCTTAAATTGTTGTAGTTACCTCTCTGCTTAGGAAGCAGACATGGTTACCAAAATGATATGAAAGATTGAACCCCACAAACCTCAGTCTTTTGATCATACTTATGGAACTGAAATACCTTTACTCAGATAATGGATAAATTGTGAGAACGAAACGTTGAAACTGACGCTAATGTATTGATGTTGAAACTACTATACTGAAGTAATGTGCCGATTCGAATAGGCCATGGAGGAGCGAGCTAGTTCCGTAGACGTTGAGTCCGGCACGTGGGTTTTGTTGGTTGGTAAGCCTCATATCCAACTAATTGCCTCCAAGTATATGCTAGGGGAATAAAGAGTAGCATGGGGGGTTGCATTGAAATGTCAACAGGGCAATAGAGGGAAACATAGCCTCATGTGCTGTTAAATGTTGGACAGATAAATCGAACCTGTGCCACATCTCAGCGATATTCTTGCCAGTTATCCCTAGGGATGCTTCTGCTAGATCCTCATGGAAATAAGATCTCTCAAACAAAAACTGAGAACCGACATGGTGGATTTTTTGATGGTTTGGTGACGAATGATTCGTCTTTTATGCTTTGAAAGGCGTTTTGAAAATATCAGAGAGCGCATTTGAAGAAGTGGCAAGCCTATGGATCAGGTTTGATGTTAACCTAACAATTTCTTCTAAACATCCATCGAAGGTTGCGGGTAAGTTTTTTGGAGAATCAAAAGGTGACCACAGAACCTACGACCACTCCATTTATAACTTAAGTTCCCGACTTTTTGGCTTGGGACTGAAATCATTGGCGTTATTGTGTTTTTTGAATGATTAACGCAAATTGTTTTTGACTGATCCATCCTGGTTCGATTTCGAATTTAGCCTGAACCGTAAGGTATTGATTGGGAGGGCGGATTGCAACGTGATAGTACAAAATCCTGAAGACTGCAGAGTTTCTCTGAGGTTTGAGGAAGAAGTAGCATTCCATAGGAAAAAATTTAAACATATTACATAAAGATATAATATTATTTTGGGAGAAAAAGAAGAATGAAATACTAAAGTTAAACTTGTGAACAAATCCGTCACAAATAAGCCTGTTCTAAGTTGAGCTTTAGAATAGCCTAGAGATATCTGCCATCATGATAAAAAACATCATTAATTGATATTCCTATATGAAAACCTAAACAACGTATAATGAATCTAGTTCAAATAGACATCTAGTTTTTTTCTTTCTAAATTTTAGTACAATTCGCTTGAAACTAACTTGAGACTTGAATGTTTTTATAAAGACTTATCCGAAACTTTTCTTTCCATCCTTAATATTTGTTGCTTGAACTGGAGGTTGTTGTTTTTTAAAATATTTTATTACTTATTCACTATAATTTTGTTTTATGGCGTAAATGTTATTTATTTATTGAATAAAAAAAAAAATAATGAATAAAATAAATAATGGACCCTACTTTTTAACTTTTAACATATCCTTCCCTTGTCTTCATTCATGCAAATTAGAGTCAATTATTATTAGGTGTAGTTTTGTATATTTAAAGTATAAAGATGGTTAATGAAGGGTTATTAACAAAACAAAAAAAAGAGTAAAAAAAAATTGGGTTGTAATCAAAAAATAAAACTTTAGGTTTAATATATCTAGAATGTAATATAAATGAATGATAGGATAGTGTCGTAAATAGTAATGGATATGAATGGGTGTTTTCTAACATCACTAATCGAATTTTTACAATTTTTTTTTTTATTTCAAAACAGGACTGTTTCAATATTAAGTTATTCCTTTTACTTCTTTATTTATAGGTCTTTAATTAATAGTTTAATATTTTCCTCAAACATAGATTTGAATATAACGCCTTTTTATAAAATTGTATAGCTTCTATAATCTAAATTCACTGAAAATATCTAAATACATCTCTGATATGTTGAGAAAAAACATTTTATAATGCTTTATTTGATACTTTAATTATTATTTCCTTCTGTTAACTTTGTTTTTGAACTTTATATAATTTTGGCTTGTATTCAAATTAATGTTAATTTAAATTTAGATCTTTTGACATCTCATATTTAGTCATTAAAGGTTAAAGGTCCAAAAGAAGATGTAGGATTTAAATTAAATATAATTTCGGATTTAAATAAATATTCAGTTTATATTATTTTGTAATTTTATCAGATATTTCTTATTTTTTGATTTCATGTTTTAGATATTTACCTGATTTTATTTCCCCCCTAATTTGTCATCTATATTTTAAATTAATTGTTAATCTATGAGGTTATGTGAAAATCGGTTGTATTTTCAAAGAGTTAGCATCTCTTCATATCTTATCTCTCTTTGAAGTTTTAAAAGAAATTGTCAGAGAATTCCCCTTTTCCATTAATACTGATATGCCTTCCCTATTCCCCATTCGCGTATTTCTTCATGTACATTTTAGTGATGAGAAAAAAGAAGCAAATTGCCAACATTCCAAGTTGTCAACCCAGACGCCAGCAAGATTGTCTAGAAAGTATTTTAAATAAATTTTTCCTATTTACTTTTATTTAAAAAATTATTATTGATAATATGAAATGGCGATTCTACAGCTGTTTTAATTGAAATTACTGTATGTGCTAGTATGTCCTACACTAATTAATTTAGTGCGTTGGGATGTGCATGAGAGGAGTCTATCACACCCTTAATGTTTCGCCAGATTTATCTCAGATTTACGCCATGGTAATTCAGATTGTTTCTACGAACCCTGATGCAAGTGCGAATATTGATAATAGATAATAACAACCCTGGAATGGATCTCATGACCCAAAATATCTGTTGTAGTACATCTCTTTGTTTAGGTACACTTACAAATAATATGAAGTAGCATAATGTGAAGCATTTATAAATGCTTATGATGTAGACATGATAAGCATAAATGAAGGTGGCTTAATTTACTTCACCTCTAGGAAACATCTCTATCAACTAAAGTTAAGGTAGTTCGAAGCCTGCACCATTTTCCCATGACATATGAAAGCAACTAAATTAGCTATCGTAAATAATCATCTAAATTAGCGTTGTTAGATTCATGGTAACGAGCCGAAAATAAGAATCTATTGGGCTTGGTTGACCTTGGTCACTAGACTGCCATAAATCGAAGGAGCTTCGGTGCATGTCTTCTATTTAAGGTCCAATTGCACTAGCTTCCAACATCTGGGAGAAAGAAATCAGACTTGCAGAAGCTACTGTCCAGCTTATTAAGGCCTCAAGACTGGAAATTGTGACCTAAACTAAAGGCAGGTATTACAATAGATCTTTTGGGAGTTGGTTGTCTGAGACTTGGTTGCTATCATCTGTTATGTATAATTAACGCTCGATATACGATTCTACTAATACGCTATCCAATTCCTAGGCATTGTTGTCTGTAAGAGTCGCATTTATGTTGTGTAACACGGATTAGGAATTTCTCTGACAATCTCAAATTCATTAACTACTTCTCCAAGACAACAAATTTTATCATAAATCCTTCGCCTTAAAAAAAAATAAATAAATAAACAGAGAAATAGTTCATTTTACTATTTCACAATATAAAATATTTTAATGAAATGTATGAAATCATTGCTAGTCAAATGTGATTTGTATAAATATTAATATACTTCTTATATTTTTTGTTTTTTTAATTTGGTTGCCAAATTCTAACCAAACAAAATGAAAAAAAAACATTTTTTTTTAATGATTTTTTGCTTACCATAAAAAAAGTGAAAATAATAAAATGAATCCGGCCATAATTTAGGCCCCCTGTGATTTTTCTAAACTATACGTTGTAATTCATGTTTTTGTTTCGCCTTTTAGTTAATGATAAGTATAATACTGAAAATTAAAAATGTCACTCAGTGATGGCCTACTTAAAAAAAAAACCTATGCATCTTTGCTGTAAATAGAAAAATAAAAATATGTAATATAGAATTGTAAATATTATAATCCATAAATACAGCTAATGACCCTCTTTTTTATTTTATGTTTTATATTATTTGAATACCTGAGAACGCTAACCTAATTGTATTTTAAATACATAAATAATATATTTTATACAAAATGTATAATTGCCCATTAAACTAATATAGAGACTGTTTATATTAGTTATTAGTTATTAGTTATTATATTTGTTATTAGTTGTTGAATTGTTTACTGATGAAATAAAGTATGCCATTTTTTTTAAAATTTTTTGTTTTACTTTTATGCTTTTTGTAAACTATTATGTTTAGTGTACTTAAGAGAAAATGTGTACATTTTATTGTGATTGGTAGATTGTGTAACAAAAATATTTTGTAATGCAAGCGCATCAGGTTTGCAATAAAATAAGCCATGCCTCATGTTTCGGACTTATAATTTTTCTAAGTCATGCCATATGTAGTCAGATTTCTGAACTTTGTTCTTTCAGTTTGAAAATAATTTACCTCCTTTTTGGAATAGCATTTTTGACTTTCCAGGGATGAGGTTCTCTTTACTGATTGTTTTATATTAGTATTTAAGTACAGATTTACAAAACTCAAGTATTAATGTGGTATATAAAATCACTTGTATAGTTCAAAGAGTCGTTTATTAACTGTGCTGCAGGGTCACGCATTTAATGGTTCTCTTGAGATCACAAAATCTTAGGATTTCCCGAATATGAGGACTTTGATCCATTAGAATGAGAAGTGGAGGAATTGTGATATTTTTTTCTAAAGGGAATTTACAAATGCAGGGTTATGTTGGATACATACTATGCAACTTTGAAACATTTTGCGAACAGTTCGTGATTGCAACAACTGAAACTTTTAGTTTATTCGAGCGTCTTATTCCAAAGGCCAAATTAGTCTCAAAATTCATTTTTTATTTTACAATTTTTAATGAGTCTAATTTTCCATCAGGTAATTTCAAATGGATTTTTTTTTTTTTTTAATCGAGAAATGAGTTTTAATCTTTTTATGGACCCGACCGAGCGAATATCTGTTAGAGGAAAAAAAGATAATGGAAAAATTAGTTTCGATAATTCACTTTTATGATTGAGATACTAACTTCGTGAGATGCTGATTTTATAAGAGGGTTGGCTATAAAATCAAATTCACGTGTGATTGGGTTGGTATAAAATCAAATTCACGTGTGATTTTATGTAACATAATTAAGTCTACAATATGAATGTGAGAAGTACGTATGTGTGATTCAGGCGAGTTGGATTTTGCAACCCAAATAGTTAATTTAACTCCTCTGCACAAATAGGTGAAAAGTAAAAGGATTTAATGTATGTATTCAGATTTCTCAGAGGAACTCAAGATCTCTGAAGAAGAATGGCTAGCCTATTTCTTCCTATGGGATTCTACTTCAGGGATAATGACCCCTGAAGATTGTGATTTAGTGTTTGTATGGTCTAGATTTGTCATTTAAATTCAGACAGGATCTTGTGAAATATCTCTTAGTCTGCTATGAATGTAGAGAAATGGACTAGGAATGCTGCCCTGAATCAACCGCTCTGAATAGAAAATAAAGAGAGATCTGATGAGAGGCATATAAAATCTAAGCCGAAACTCTCTGTCGAAAATTAAATCAAGTTAGCTTCAATTTTTGGCTTATTTTGATGCGAATGAAATGTATTTTCACTCTTATTATAAAATTTGAGTTACACTGTACATACAAATAAAAAGAAAAAGAAGATATATTTCTATAAAAATATATTATAGAAGGAATTGTGTATTTGGGGTTGGAACCGTAACAATTTAATCATTTTATAAAAGATTTCAATATCTTGGTTTTTAAGTGTACATATATTGTATGGGCACAATAAATGATCTAACATTGTATTTAAAATGTATTTTCTGGTATTCTGTAAATTTAAAAACAATAATTAAAAAATGGCCACATTTCTAACTTGCAACAGACAACAAAAGTTTTATATAGTAAATAATTTGATTTTAATAAAAGAAAATGAATAAATACATGTATTCAACTCTTTGTACGATCAATATTATTTAAAAGAACAATAGTCAGTATAGGTTGATTAGGATAAAAATATGTGTATATATATATATTTCAAACACCTTATTAGTGGCATTGTTTTTTATTGGGCAAGAAGTAAAACGGATAAATGGATCATTAGCTTCATAGTAAACTTGTTTATTATTTATTTATTTTAATAGTACCATTGATAAAAAAATTTTAGAGCGGTAGGTTTTTTTACAATTTAGGACATTACTTGTAATTGTTCTAAGTTTTCCGCGAAATTCCGCATTAGGTTTTCTATAAAAGAAAAATATTTTTTCAGAAGCTACAATAATTATTATATATTTGGAACAATGTAAAACATGTAAATGCTGCTTTCATAGCTCTTAGTGAAATCTCTAACTCAGACAAAATTTTCCTAATACTTGTGCATAATCTGCCTCTCTACACATGGCCTCAAAACTACTCTACTTTCTACACTTGTAGACCAGTTGCAAATGAGTACTGTCTCTCTGCTTTATATTTTTTTTTTCAATAATGACTCTGATTTCGAAATTTAACTAAAAATTTTAAGAATAAACTTCTTTTTGGCTAAGCAAATTTATTCATTTGAAAATTCAACAAAAAGAATGAATTTTGATTCATCCGAGTGCGATATCATCAATGTTTTGTAATTTAGATCATATGAGACTTCATTAATTAATGAAAGCGCGCTTATAAATGCTATTTGACTTACGTTTACCGATTTTTGTGATCCGCAATTTGTTTGTGGTACTATAAAAAAATGTTATATGGCGTTGACAGTATTGGCCCACAGCTCCTGTGTTAAAAAGGAAGTAATTTACTTGAAATAATTTCAACTTACCTTGCAGACGAACATTGCAAAAGTTTAAAAATGTTTTCTGAATTTCAGCAATGTGTTGAATCTAGGGAAGTGCCTACCCTGGAAAAAACGTTATATACACTTCACAGAGTTTTCCTCTATTTGTTAACAGTAAAGCAACCAAATGAAATTCAATCTATAATTTTGTAAATGATAGAATATGTTTTTTGTCTGGCACAATTTCCATAAATGCCTTTCACCCTGTGTTTTCTATGTCTATGAAATTGTAATGCAGTTCCAAAGATATGATTACAGGCATTTTAGAGGCAGAATTTGTGCCTTCACTTTCTATTCTCAAATCGCTTTTATACAATTTCTTCGTCTTATTAATATGCTTATTGTTGACAATTTTTTATATTAACTGTCCTGCCTTCAAAAAATTGGGATGCTGGCATTCCAATTTTTAGAATTAAGCAATACCTGCCATTTTGATACTTAAAAAACTTCCTATTGATCGTGTAAAGAGAACTGTTATTTTAAATAAACATCTAATTATCTTAAATGTATTTAAGTGAAAGAAAATAAATCAATTGGTTTTTGATACTGTTTTAAACAAATAAATAAATAATTAGCTTAGGATGATTATATCACACAAACAAACCCTTGTATGCACAATTAGATTTAGCACTAGTTTTACGAGCTTAATAAAAGATATAAGTGAAAAACTTCAACTTTCGTTAAATGTATAATAAAATATTTGTTACGATAGGATTGGGCCAAGTATAATATACTTAATTTTATAATATAAAAATATTGCATTTAATGGTGTTTTTTTAAATAATTTTAATGGAAGAATTTTATAGCCACAATGAAAGATTATAAATAGGTTATTCCGCAATGCTTACTAAACCTAAATTTACAATGATAATTTATAGATAATGAAAAATGTATATGTTGCGGTTGTATATAACAAAATGAAAAATAAAAAAATTGTTACACAATAACTTCACTTGCTTTCCACAAATAAGTGTAATTAAACATTATTTGTTTAAAGTGCAATAATTAATATTTTTTCTTTTTATAAATAATTATTTAGGTTTAGTGGGACCAATTTGAGTTCTAACTAACCTTTTCATTCTTTTTTTTGTTCTTGGATATTACGTAAGAGGAAATTTATAAAAAAATCACGTTTTAAACGTGAAAAAAATCTCTCCATATTTAGGTACTTCATATTTATTGAGTAGTGCATTGACAATAAATAAATAAATACCCATTTCAATATGGCAACTTGTTATCTGATTATATTTTTTATTTTATTAGATTATTTATATCATAAAAAAAAAAAAAATATATTTAAAAAAATTAAAATAAGAAATTTATTTTTCACGTTTTATACGTTTTTTATAATTAAAAATTTCAATAGTTATTTCTCCTTATTAAACTAATAATGTAGTGGGATAAAGATTTTTTATTCCCATTTTACATCTCACATGGAGATTTCTTTTATTTTTCAATAATTTTTTACATAAACTATACAAAAAAGAAAAAATTGTTAAAATATTGGTATATTATGATTACTCCTGCTTACCTTCATATTTCCAATGGTGTTGCAGCACAATATAGTACAGTAGAGGGCCACCACACTGCTAACACTATCCCTTGCTGGATTCTTATGATGCATGGGATTTTTGAGTATGTAGAGATCTGTGGTTTTTAAGGTCTGGATTAATTAGTAGAATATTTTCTTTTTGGAATTTTGGGGATCGGTCAAAAATTAAACTATAAAGGAAATATTTGCAAGTAACTAACAAAACAAAAAAAATCAATGAAACACACGTTAATTAGTAATGTATGATCACCCAGCTAACAAATGTTGGAATAGTACTGCAGTAAATCTTAAATGAACACTGTTTATAGCATTTTCATGTCTCTAACTGGGAGTTTCTAGAACAGCAGACCTGAACTTTGTTCAAACCCTAATGATGGCGCACATTAGGCATTTTGAAATATAGATCTTTGATAAAAAAAAAGGCTCTTGGAAAAGCCGTTCTCTTGATCCTTCCCACGTTCCTACCCACGTTAGGATGCTCAATTCAGTTCATACCAGCCTTGAATCGGACCGATAAGGGAAGGGACAAGTATGGAATGAATGCCCTTCGCCTTCATTTGTGACATAATTGGACCAAGTAATTTTGATCACTCTTCATATATAATTCTAGAGACGACACATGAGGCATTTGAGATTATCATATTTTAAAAGAGAATGCGATGTGCAAACCTCGTTATCCTTATGGCCCATGAGTTCGGGCGCCAGAACTGATCTCATCCTTGTTCAGTTTAGAAACTCCTAGTGCAGCCTTGAATTGACCTGACCTGGTGTATATATATATATATATATAAATATTATCTATCAATTTATATATACATTTAATCAAAATCTACAAATCTAATCTATCTATCTAATCAAAATATTAGTTGAAGGTTGAGTCGAAGTAATTGTAATAAGCCTAAAATTCAATTTTGCTCAGTTTTAATCCCGTTGTTTTTTCTACTTTAATAAAAAAAAATTATTAAATAAATAATAATATATAATATTTAATTAATAATTATTAACTTAATTTCATGTACTATTTATGATAATACTAACAAAATATTAAACACAAAACAGGACTGTGTAAAATTTGTGTTTTCTTCTATATTTTTGTTTAAATTGAAATAAAAGAGATATTAAATAAATTAGCACTGAACTTTGTATTTAGCACTCTGTACAATAAAAAAATATGAAATAAAATTTCGATTGAATAATCATATATTTATTGATTTTAATATTGAAAACCTGACAGTAAATTCCATTTTTTCTAAACATTCTTTTAGTTATCTGCAAAAACGGGGGCTTAGTGTTTTCCAGCTAATTTTACAGTCATCAATATTAAAGTTTGAATAATTTTTCTTATAAAAAAAAAAGTCGGTAATACCACACAAATGGCACAATTTGGTCATTTATTTATTTTTTTTTAGGTATTTTTTAAAAAAAGAAAATTCACTCGTGGTTAAATTGTTTAATTAAATTTTTAGTTTTGGCATAATTATTATATAACCAAGTTAATGGATTATATTTATCGCCAATTACCTCATTAAAATCATATTTTTCATTTTCGTTTTCTTCCTTTTCTTTTGGATAATTTAATTGATAAATATTCTGTGTTGCGTATATACTATAATTATTACTGTTGTTATTATCATCATCATCATCTTCTTGTTCTTTATCAACTTCATCTTCACGATTTAATTCATCTATTTTTGATTTATTGTTGACCTCATTTTGACGGACAATTTTATTATTAACTTCATTATTATTATTATCGCCGCCTATTATTGGCCAAAGACAAGTTTTACAAGTATATAAGGAACCATTTGGTGCTTCTACACGGAAAGTTTGCCGGCCAATTTTTTCTTCAATTCCTGTACCGTCATCATATTTGATAATACGAGTTCTGGATCTAGTTATTGTTATTGATGAGACTGGTATTTCTTCATGTAAATCCTAGGGATATTTAATTACAGTTGCTATTATTTTTTATTATAATGTATAATTTTACTATTTTCCATTAATTACTGAGAGAAAAAATAATGTGAATTTGGACAGTTTTGAAATTTAATTTTACACCTGTTCAGGCCCCCAGAGTTGCAGTAAGTATAAAATTGGATTTTTCTTATAGGGTTTTTCAGTTTATGCCGATTTTCTAGTAAACGGGTTCCTAAGATTTTTTGTATTTAAGAACTTATTATTTTGTTTAAAACATATTTCCGGAAAAAAAAATATTTTCAGGAAATTATGGAGTGCAGAGACGCCAGCCAGACTGGTTTCAATACTCTACAATGCCAGTTCAGTACAACATACGGCTCTCCACCAGGTTTTTTTTTATTTATGCAAAAAGCGTCTATCCTGAGTACTTGTAGAATCGTGATGTAATTTTGCAACATAACTCAATAATACTGTGTGTAAGAGGTTGGCGAAAGCCGCTCTAATATCAAAACACCGTTTAAAAAAACGAGATAATCAATAATAACAAGCCAGAAAGCAGTTCTCTTGGATACTGCGCGAATTGAGAGAAAGTGTATGCAACTTTGATTTTTCAAAGCTAAGGACACAATGAAAAGCTGCAAAGAACGAACCTGTGCTATGCATCTTGGACAGTGGAAGCTTCAGCCAGTATACTTCTCATATTTTGCGTTTGCCGATGACTTAGTCCTCCTGGCGGACAGCAGAGAAAAGCTCCAGAAAATGTAGATATATGGGCGTCGGAGTTAAAGAAGAGAAACATGGAAGTAAGTTTGAAGAAAACCAAGCGCATGGTTGAGGGATGAAGTTACCAAACGCTAAATGCAGCAGGACGGATATTTTACGCCTTTAATAAGAATTTCTTTAGCAAAAAGGAAGTCTCAAAAGAGACAAACTGGCGGTATATCGGTCAATCTATGTTCTAACTCTCACTTACGCATGTGAATCCTGGGCCCTGAAAGAAAATGAAAAGAGCCGCATCCGAGCAGCTGAGATGCGGTACCTCAAAAAAATCGAGGGAAAGTCGAAGAGAGACAGGATAAGAAATGCCAGAATTCGAACAGTTCTCAAAGTTGAACCCTTTATCCTAACTGTGGAAAGAGGGCAATTGAGGTGGTTTGGGCAGAATGGCGGAAAGCAGGATACCCCGAAAAGCTCTTGAAGTAAAAGTTACGGGTAAAATACCGAGAGGAAGAAGGAGATGAACCTGGGAGATGGACCTATCTATGAAGAAGATAATTGCGCCCAGAGGCAGGGATTGGGCAAGCGCCAGAAGCTTGTCGCTAAATAGAGGTCAGTGGCGAAATTTTTGTCAAACCTCTACATCTTCGGGTAGATGTGGTGAAGAATAAGAAAAGAAGAAAGAATCAAAGCTAAAGATTGGTCGATATGATTCCCCTTGGTACTTTACATACCCACCCATGCAGGGAGAGCAAGAATATAATAATAATAATAATGAAAAGGAACCTATCATTACAAGTGCTATTCGGCTGGAATAATCCTCAGGGTGCCAAAATCTAATTTAATGATTCTGTTTTCTTTTTAAATTCTCTTATTTGCTTGAAAGGGGAACACTGCATGAATATCAGATTTCTGAAATTAAGTTTTCACTGGAAATGTTTTAGGTGGTACCAGTTTAATATGTATGTGACAAGTTCAATGACAGAAGTGTAGTCTTATCAATACTTAGCATCTGCTAAGTTTCTACAAGTTTCTAGAAGAAGAAAAATCTGATGTGAAACACTTACACTACTTTCTCTTACTGTAACTTGCTGAATTATAATTGAGAAATTCTCTTCAAACTTACAATTTTTATTAGATATTTAGTTGTCTATAATATTTAATTGAATGGAAGAATCTAAACTTAATAAAATGACTTTTTCGAGGAAAAATACAACCTCCTCCGCTCCCAAAAATCTCTTATCAAATAAATTTTCTCGACCGATTTTGGCCCAAAACCTTATTGTCAGCCAAACCCCCCTGTTGGAACTTAAACGTAATAACAAGTTTGAACTTTGTGTGATTTTCTTTTTACTTTCCCTCACTCCTAACTACAAAGAAGAATTACAATCGTGTCAAATTTTTTATAGCGAGTTTTCACCGGAAGAGAGATTTCACTGTTTTCACCGGTCCCCGGAGTCCAAAGAAAAAAAAGGTTTTTAGAAAATTCGCAGAAAGTTAGAACTTAATATTCCACTAAAGTTATTACCTTGGGATGCGACGGCAGTAAGTTGTCTGTCAAAATTCCTTCACCCGGAAATATCACTTTACTGATTTTTGTTTCACTTTTTTGCGATTTTTTCAAAAAAATGGCACCAACGATTTTCTTTTAATGTGGTATATCAACTACATATACAAAGAGCTACAACTTTTATTTGAAACATTTCTCCGGGAAAATTCATTTATAGGCATTTTTGGGGAAGGGTTAGGGGTCAGATAATTCTCCAAAGTGCTATTACATAATTCTACCATCAACATAATAAACATTAGAACTAAATATGTTGTTGAAATTTCGAGTTGTATGACCGAAACTGCGTTTTTATTAGAGAATGTATTTTTCAGTTTACTGCTATTTTCTCTAAAACGGTCCCAACGATTTTCTTTAAACTAAGAATGTGAACTACACATATAAAGAGCTACAACTTTTATTTGAAACATTTTTCCGGGTAGAGTTTTTGAGGTTTTTTGAGGAAGGGTTGGGTCATGTTTTCCAGTTAATTGCTATCGTAGTTGATTATACTTTTTCTTCCATTACAAAATTAATTAGAAATAAATAGATTGTCAAAATTCCGAGTTTCAAGAAAATTTACTAAACTGGATGTACATTTTTAGTTTACTGTTTTTTTTTTTTATATATTTTTTTTGAGTTATGCTGAATACTACCCACAACTAGTCAAATACAGAAATTTATTTATTTATTTTATTTATTTTTTTTTAATATAAGGTGCTTCAACATCTATGGTCATTAGCGCCCTAAGCCTTCTCATGCACTGCGGCCTCCGGACAGTGTTCTCTCGCTACAGACAACGCTGTCCATTACCGAACAGTGAGCTGTAGAGGCTCCTAGGAAGAAAAAAATCTACGGGTAGCACTGGACTTGAACCCGGAACCTCCGCGTGGGAGTCCAACGCGCTAACCACTTAGCTAATCCCTTCCTTCACAGAAATTTATAAAAACCACTACACAACACACACATTACGCAAATTTGTAAACACCACTTCTTAGGATTCAGAGGCTTCAAAAAGGTATATTGTTAGTAAAAAGTAATCTAAAATTCGACATGATTTTGTAGGAGGAAGTAAAGACTGGATCTAATAAATTCATAGAATACCACTTTGAAATACTACAATTATTGTATACAAAAGTTTGTCTATTACATACCGCATTTTTTTTATTTGTTGGTATTAACATCTGATTATTCGATGATTTATTTTCTTCAACATTACGATTACAATGGATTTGATCACATGTCAAATTCGATACAGTTACATAATTGCTAATATTTGAATTTTCTATAGAATTTGGTCCATTCAACAATTTTAATCTTTTCTCATTTAATGACTTTGAGAATGATTCCAATTTTTTATGTACATCTTTCACATTACTGCTTTTACTACTGTCAAGTGTATGTTCGGATATTTCCGGTTTTTTTTCTGCTTTAAATTCAAAATAAGATTTTCTATCATTAAATGATTTTTTAGAATCTTGTGTTTGAAATTTTTCAATTAAGTGATCACTTTGTTGTGGACTCTTTATAGGATCAGATTTTGTTCCATTATGTAAATGTTCAAAATAAGATTTTCTATGAGAAACTGATTTATCCATTATATTTTCAGCATTTCTTTTTGATTCTTCCTTTAAATCTGATCTTATTTCTTTTGGCATATTGCCTTGTTCATTAATAGTTTTTACATTTGCATAAGGATTATATATTAAAGATTCTTTGTCCGTTTTATAATTTCCAGCTGGAAATTGATTGTATTCTAAATTAGTTGGCATAGCTATCATATTTTTATCATGTATGCTGTTTGCCAGATATATTGGAGAATCTAATTTTCTCCGGGAGGTGGATTTTTTGGATAATTCACTTTTTGATGATACCTATGCAAAAAATAAATAAATAAAGAAGTAAAGCAAAAATGTAGTCAGTCAATTATATTTTATATTAGAAATATATTATACTAGGTAAATGTTTTTCCTAGTGGTACATGTTTTAGTCGATCAGCCATTTCTTATCAAAAACTAAGATTAATTTGACCCTTTGTGGGTTATTTGAAAATATTTGGTGCCAAGAGTGCGGAGTCATATTATTTATATACAGCCTCACAAAAAAGAATATGGTATCTCACATTATAAATATATCATTTTATAGCATTAATTAATGTCTATTAAATGAAACGGAAGAAAAAAAAACCTGAGATCGAGTATTTGGAATATAGGTAGCGGTCAACCATGGTACTATTTCAAAATCCGTAATTCTTCGTGTGAAACCACTGAGACTTGATCTAAGTTGCGTTAAAGGTAATTCAACTTTTCGTAAAGTTGTGTTTCGTAAATTTGTCCTTTCATCCATAACACTTTGTGATCTTTTCAGATCTGCTGTTCTTCTAGATTCTGGTTTATATAATTTACCACTGATATGTATTTCCTTATTTCTTTTATTACCATTTATTGTACGTCTTACATTCACTGGAATATGACCACTCACTGCAATTTTAAAAAAAGAAAAAGAAAATACGGTTTGTATATAATTATCTGTTATGTAAAAATTAATAACCCTGGAAATAAGTTTTAAAAGAAAGAAAGGCTTTTATTTGAATAGCTAGTACCTATGCAAAGTTTGATGAATAATAATCGTTGGAATCACTGAGATTGAGTTTTCACCCGGAAATATACGTTTTGAAGTCCCCTGAATATGAAAACAATGTTTTTTAGCGAATGATATGTGGGTTAATAGAATATCTCAAAAATCCATCAATTAATCAGAAATGCAATTTTACTGAATTTGGTTTTTTCTTTTTCAATTTTCGCGTTTTTCTTAAAAACTTATTGAATCTCGAGAAAATTGATATTTGTGCTTGTAGGGAAACAGTAGTTTTTTCTAAAGTACAACTTCTATTCAATGTATGGTTCTACCAACTATATAGTGTTACTTTTTATTAGAAGTAATGATAGAATTTCAAATTTGAAGAAAATCGGAAACCTCTAAGTGATACCAATTTCCCGCTTTACAGAATAGGTTTTTGAGTATTTTGGAATTTTCTTGAACACGACTAGAACGATTTCCTTTAAACTTGGAATGCTAAGTGCTCAGAGGAAAAACCTATGACTTTTATTTGAAACATTTTTCCGAAAAAAATGGTTACATTTACTCCTTCTACATCCAACATCCAATGTAAATTATTTAGAACTAATGAAACAAATTCTCCAGAACCTTATGAAATCAAATTTAATTCATTAAAAATGAAATTGCAAGTTTACTAACCATAAATTAGTGGATTTCTTTTATCACCATCATTGACGCCTTCCACAATTACTGTCGAATTTAATTTATATTCATTTCTTACAAAACTATCAAATTCTTCATTATTTCGCATCATCTTTGTTAAACTTTCTTTGGACAATAATTGTTTGGTACCATCAGATTTAGTTTTTGTAAATGCTATTTGCACTCTAACTGGTTGATCTTGCAAAATAAAATTGTCCTAAAAAAAAAAAAAATGTAATTTTGTTATTTACTTACCTAAATAAAAACTAATGAAAAAATAATTGTATATGAATTATTGCAATTATCGTGATAAATATGTTGTTTTTTTTTGAAGATTTTGGAATACTGTTTTTGATAATAAGCTAAACGGTGAATATATTTACATATCATAAAAGAATGTATAATATATATTCTTCGACCACCTCTAGTCAGGACAATCCAAAAAGAAATAAAACAAGTTGAAGATGACCTCATTTTGTTCAAGTGAACAAGTAATGAATGAAATTGCGAAGATTAGAAGGAGTTATCCTAATCTATCCCTGGTAATAAGAAATTAAACCTTCTCACTTCTCACTGATATTAGCTTCAGTGTTTACGATGTAGAGCAGTTGGAAGTTATTTATTTATTTTTTCTTGAACACGTTTCAGAGATAGAATTGACTGGGCGCAATCCATGGAAAACGAGTAATCAGTAGAATTCGCTTTATATTTAAGATCCGGAAAAAATAAATTTAAAAATGGAAAATAAAAGTATTAAATATCATTTAAGGAAAGTGGTAGTTTGTTAAAAAACGTGTAGAATGCGCTGTGGGTGGAGGTGCATTAATCCATATTACTTTTAACTCAAATTAGTTTTAAATCAATTTTAATTAAAAGTAAATTAGTTTTAAGTAAGTTCTGGCGAAACCCCCATTAAGCTTTTCTTCCAATGCTATTCAGTATACCATTTGCTTGAAACGCCAAGATGGAATTAAGGACGCTTATATGTTTGAATAAAATTAGGAGTGTGAAGTAGTCTACTAAGAATGTAGATGTGGATGAGTGTTTAACTGGACTTTTTAATTTCGTTGTTAATCCTTTGCGGTGTTTATGATTGAGCCTAATATGCTTCTATTTCTTGGTCCTGACCGTATATTCATCCATCGGCAGTATTTTGTTTTTAACAAAATTGTATGGTAACATTAGGATTCATTTTTAAACTGGCTACAATAATCTTATTAATTCAACTCTAAGGATGGAGAAAGATCCGATTAAAATATAGAACATCTCCACCATCGTTAACGCATTCTAAAGAGAATCTTTACAAACTTTTTACCGGAAATACACATTTTGAGATACCCTGAGTCTAAAAAAGTTGTTTTTAGAAACCGGTCTGAGTGTTTGTGTCAGCATAACTCAACAACGAAAAATAAAAAAATAAAGAATAATAAAAAAATAAAAAACAAAATTGATATATACTTTAAGTTCTCCCAAAAGGGCTCGATTATAGCGCTTTGTTCAAAATGGGTCAACCGAAAGTACCACTTTATAAAATGGATATTTTTTGCGATTCCTTGAGGATGGCTCTTAAGATGTTTTTAAAACTTGGTATGTGAACTGCACATATAATAAACTACAACTTTTATTTGTAACTTTTCTCTGGGCAAATTGAGTTTAGGAGGTTTTTGGTGAAGAGGTGATGTCATTAGACTTTCCTCCAAAGTGCTGTTTCCACGTACATATATATATATATATATATTATATGTAACCCCATGATCATATTATTAAGAATTCATGTATTGCCAAATTCCGACTTTGAAGAATATTAGTTGAGCGAAAGTGATGAATGATGAATGATTTTCACTAAATTACATATATTTATCAATCACTTTTGTTTGAAACATTTTTTCGAATAAGTTGATATTAGGAGGGTTTTGGGAAAGCTGGAAGGTCACGTTACCTTCAAAGATCGTTTTTGGTTTATGTTCTTCCAGCTATGCATATAATAATGAAATTAGTTAAAATTTAGTAAAATGCCAAGTTAGAAATAAATTTGTCAATAATGATTATGTAAATCGCAGTAAGAGAAAGTCATGTGAGTGTTTCACACCAAATTTTTTTTCATGCAAAAATTAAAAATATTTAAGTTCCAAAATAGTTCTCTCAATTTTTTTGTAAATTACATAATAATGCTTTCTAAGACGCTTAAATATAACAAATAAAAGATATTTTCCGTGATAGACTGCTTCATTTTGTGGCCATCAACCGGTTTCGGGCGTGCGCCCATCATCAGGATGTTTTGATAAAACAGTGGGATAACACAGACTTGTACAGAACAAAATCAGTAAATACACTCTATGATTCAATAATGTTCTCAGATTTCAATGGCCTACATCGTTAATATTATGTTTGCTTTGAATACATATTTTGAAATTGCTTGCAACTTATGCACGCCAAAAGTAAGTAACAAATAAATTTGTCTATTTCAATGAATTGTTGCCACTTACCCCATCATCGTTTGAATTATTAGACTCATCCAATCCCTTTTGGGGAGATTTAAATATGCTAGGTATAATTTTTTTTATATTAAAGTTTTGGGACATAATTTATTGTTACCATTAATTTGTTTCAAACCAAAAACTTGTAAATAATATTCACATGGAAACATCATCATCTGAGTTATAAATCAAATTATTAATTCATATCTTTATGCGAATTTATTTGGTGCAAATATTTAGCTAAATTGTCATTATATGAGTCCACACGGGTTGGTCTAGTGGCTAGCGCACTCGCCTTTCGTGCGAGAATTCAGGGTTCGATTCCCGTGAAAGCAAAGTCGGTGTTGACTCAGCATCCTGATAAAAAATGGGAAGCTACAGTTAGTAGTAACGCCCCCTAAGTAGCGAAGACCGGAACTAAACGGCGTGGGAACTGTGGCGTTGATATTTGATTCATAAATTTTTACTTTTTCTTGCTGTTGTAAGAGGAAGGAAGTATTGCGAGAATTTGGGACCAGCCAAATTTTCACCAGAATTACATGTTTTGAGATCCACTGAGAACAAGAGAAATATCTTTATCTATGGCCTGTTATATACATGTATGAGTGTGCATGTGTGAACAAAATATCTCAAAAACGTAAAGTTCGCCTAACTTTATATTCCGTTTACCAGTAAAAAGCAAAAACCTATTCTGTAAAATCGCACTTCATGGGAATCGAAACTCGAAATTTCCTAACAAAGGGAAAGTGCACATTAGACCAATGCGCGAAGGCTGAAAAAATACCCCCAAAAAATTTGACGAATTAAAATATTAATGGAAAAAAATTAACTTAACGTGAGTTACAATTTTTACAAATCTCAGTTGGTGAGTATTAGATCACTAATTTTTTTTTTCATATAATTTATAACTTATATGAACCATCTTAATAATTATTGATTTCAAATTAATTATATTAGTTTTAATGCATACAATGCATCAATTTATCACATCAATTTATATGCATACTGATGTATTATATTATATATAAAGATCATTTCTATTCTTGAAAATGGCATAGTCAGACGCCGAAACGTCGAGTTTTATTATTAAAATAAAAAAATGAAGGCTAAAAGACTAGTGTTTCTTTGAAGATAAACAACCTAATACAATTTAATTTCAACTACTAGCCTACAACTAAAGCATATTATATTAAATAAATAGAAAATACTGAATATTTAACACAATCATGTTAATGATCTGTTATTTAATCTTGTATTTTTAGTTACACAAAATTCTATTGTCGCTAGATGAATTTAAGTTGTTGTTGTTGTAAAGTGATCATAAACGAATTTTATAAAATTATTTAGATAGATAGATATAATTTGTTTTTTGAGTACAAAATTCTTTCAAAGGAGTTGTATTCTTTAATAAAATAAATAAAAAAATATTACTTTCCTTCTTTCTCTTATATACTATTCACTGTACATAGAATTTTGTATAAATAATCTCAACAAATAAACGGAACCAAAAAACTATGGAACAGACATTAAAGGACTGTGAGAGAGTTTATATTTTATTGGAAGACATTTTTGTATATGGTTCTAATAGAGAAATGTTACAAAACCAAGTGAACAAGGGCCTAACTGTTCTTGAAGAGAAAGTATTTCAATTAAATAAAAGTAAGTGCAAATTTAATCAAAGCATGTGGCTACCATTTTTCCACTTGAATGTCCATTTTTGGCCACTCCTTTTCATGGCAGTCATACCAGGATGTCCTTCATGAGCTAACTCTAAAATCCTTTCCCTTAATATCCTAGGGACCACGATTTTACTACCTCGCAAAATTATTCAATTATATTCAGTGAGCTTCTCCTTTGTGCAATCATATTCTCGAAGATCTCTCTGCCACTTTCTCGACATTAGAAAGCTTGGAATGCTAACAGCCAGATATCAATTTTATCAGTTTTATTTGTAACCTTTTTTAGGGAAAAATGATTTTTGAAAATGCGTTACAAGTTCTGCTGAGAGGTGACAGAGGGCGCCAAAGGGTGTTCACATTCACCCGGAACTTTGTTCCAAAAAAATAAAATTATTATAATAATATGTGTATTTTTAGATCTAGTATAGTAACCATTATTAAACTTTAATTTATTTTTTTAATATGTATTTAATACATATTTCAGCGAATCTGGATGATTTATATAACAAAGTTTATATGATGGATTCCAACACATAGTTAATATACAAATTTCCGAATACAGTATATGAGGCAACTTATATTCATATGACATTGACAAAAACAAAGAGTATCCAAAAAAAAAAAAATTAAATAAACTCAAATTTAAAGAAATTTTTATTTTTATGTTATTTTATTTATTGCTTATAAGGTACATGCCTTTTAGCAAGGAGTAGGGTACAAATATAATACATAATGAGTAACATAATACAATACCTTCATAGATATATAAAGACAATACATTGGTGCTTCAATGAAATAAAAAGAAACTTGAAATTTATTAATAAAGTAAATAAAAAACTACTGGCGAGTAAAACATGAGTAAGTAACTATTTATAAATCTTGTTGATATAATTAAGATAATGACACTTTTCTTTGTTCCTTCTTTTTTCTTTTTAATAATTATGTTTACAGTTTTAATTTTGACATTATATAGATTAGTTATCCACCAATTTTCACATCACAATTCAATCGTTGTTAACTAATATCAACCCACCACTAGGTCTACCAATGATTCTTTGTCTAATTGCGTAGCTAATAAATATTTGAAAATCTTTGAACTGCCTAGTGACGCCTTCCTTCGAAAAGCTGTATCCAGTGATTGCTATGGGGGGCTCTAGACTGTCTTCCTCTTCTTCCGCCTCTTTAAAGATCCCTCTCCAACCAGCCACTTCAGTTTGGAAGTATTTACGCGCAGAGAATCACGGGCACTTTTAGAATGACTCCGCAACTCTTTAACTTTCTCTTTTATACTGCCTCTTTCTTTATCCGAGTCGTCTATTTCTGAGGGATTTGTAGAGGCTACACTTCGTCGGTCTTCCTGTTCCATGGTTCTCAGTTGCGCCAGTGTAAATGACTCATCATCAATTGTAAGCTTGTCATTCCTTAAAAAGGCTCTGCACTCGTGTTGTCTAGCATTAAATAAGTAAGGTAGCAGCTGTTTTCTGGCGTTTCTAACTTCCTTAGAATAATCATGTGAAATACTAATTTTAGTTCCTTTCAACTGTTTTGATTGGATTAATACTTCCATCTTTGTACGATATGAAATAAATTTCACAAGAATGGGCCGAGGACGGTCACTAGACGATGATATTCATCCTAGGCGAATAATTCTACTTATATGATTTAAATCAATATTTGCTTTTATAATGTTAATAAAGACATCTGCAACTCTATTATCTAGCTCGACCAGAGATTCATCGTGTTTATCTTCCACATTATATAAAATTAAATCTTAAAGTTCTCTAATTGCGACTGATAGTTTGTATTCAATATCTAAATTCGTTATTTGGTTTTGAACGTCTAATTTTATTTTGTTCAATTTATCTAAGATTTCTTGAAAATGTTCACTCATAATTGAAGTAGAAAAATTTAGTTATAAAATATTGAATTTAGTTAGATATATTAGCCCGTTATTCCAAATATCAATATGAAATTATTTGGTTATAAAATAAACAAAAATGTTTATTTTATTTCAGTCGGACAAATATTTTTCTCCCACTTCTATAATGAAGTACAGTGAATACAAGATGTACACAAGAGAGTGGCCCGTACGCATGAGACAGTACAATAGGAGTAGACCTTATCAGCCTCCCCACCACGAGCATCGGACTTCACTTACCTATTACAATTTGTCTACTATTATTTGGCTAATATTATTTGACTTATTTATTCCATAATTTCTCGAAATCTTATCGTTGAATTTTTTTAAGTTTTTTCTATGACTTTTGTAGCACTTTACACTAGCTGTCCGCCACAAATTAAAATTTAAAAATAACTAAAACACAAGAAATATTGAAAAGTTTGAAGAGACGATCTTTACTTCACAAAGCTCTATCCCCACTCAATTTAAAGTATATAAAAGAAAAAAAGATGGAAAAATTAATATAAAAAATAAAGCAAATATTGAATTTAGCAAAGCTCCTCTTTTTTAAGCAAGAACAGAAAAAATAAAACTTTTTTATTTAATTTATCATTATTATCAATATTCAAAATGTCCATAAGATTGCTGATTGTGCACTGATCTGGAAGTATAGTATAGTAGATCTGTAATTTTTATAAACAGGGCAATGAAAAAATATATGCAATAATGATTCGTTTTGGCCCAAATTACAAACAAAACATTTCTCTTCAGGAACTATTTCAGTAACAAAGCTGCGCAGTGCATAGCTTTAACACAGTGCATAACCTAATTATTGATTTATTGGAAGTTCTCAGCCGCATTATCACTCTTTGCTTTATAATTTTGGATCTAGTTGTGAGGCTCCTGAAAATCAGGTGCTAACATCTGTAAAGGGTAGTAATTTGAATCTCTGTTCAACCTTAAAATGGGTTGTAATTTGAAAATCTATTTAAATCTTTACTACTTAATTGTAATGTCCATCTTGTCTGCCCTTCAGTGCAATAATTCATTATTAAGATCGGAAACTCTCATAGCCTAGAAAACAAAAACGTTATATAAGAGCTTGAACCAATTATTGCTTTTAAAGTTTTCAAAATGTATTTTAATCTTATGTTCAAAAATATGATGATAGCATATTCGATGGAGTTCCTCAGTAACAGTTGGCACCACCATGCTAATGACCTTTCCAGTGCTGTGATGGAAACGTGTTTACAGCCATTCTAACGCAAATGAATTGACTCGGGGTATGAGAGGAAGTTTGAACCCTCAATAGGACTGAAAGAATCCAAGGACCAAATTTACCGCCATACAGCGCAGTAGATACAATAACTGATTCGTAAAGTTTCATTTTACTCTCACAATATCAGCTTTGCCCTTAACTAGTATATCTGGCTATTATTAAACTTGAAATACAAATATTTAATATTTTACCTATAATAGCTTCGTTAAAGGATTGAATGCATAGGCGCAGAATGTGGGTAAGTAAACATGGCCACGGTCCAAGACATGAATTGATTTCATAACTTCATCTGAAATAACAAATTATTGAACTTATTGGTCTGGTAGGTAGAAATCGATTTAAAAAAAACAAGTTCTGTATTAATTTAAGCGTTCAATGAAAACTGAGAATATAAACTAACTGTTTTTGTGCCCTCCACAAAAAAAAAAAAAAAAAAAAATTATAACAAGAAAGAGGTAGGAGAAATCAGCGATCTAGTTTTTTTTTTGTGATAAATTTGCATTATCATTCCTGAAATATATTTTTCAAAATAGGTTAGTATGGAAAACACAAAACACGGCTAAAGGTACTTTGGCTAAAACATTCTTTTCCTACAGTTTAAGACAAACCATAGATTTTACCCCCTACAATTGACCTTCGTGTACAATAAAGTAATAAATCTTTACTCGGACATGAACCATTTAAAGCACATACTTCTATTAAACTGTCACAAATCAAGTGATAGAAAGAGCAATCCTCCGATCAGATTACGCCATGTAATCAATCACATCATTATTTGGGACCAGCAACGCTTCAAGATACAAGAAATTGGTTTTCTGAATGCAAAGCTTGACCTGCATCTCACATAAAGTCTATGGCTATTGTAGTAAATTTGTGAGTAATATACAATGCTATTCTTACTCAATAACTGTATACCAAATACTTACAAATATGATCATTAAATCATTAAGTTTATATCAATCAAGGTGTTACATTTATGTGGCAAATGTATGTATTTATTCCGATTTATACAACTAATATATGAATATGTAAGTCTATAAGTTACAAAAATTAAAATTTAAGATAAATACTGGTCCAACCTGAATCCATTCATAATATTTGAAGGGAAATTGATGATGGAGTTTTATTTCTCAAAACTATTTTATTATTGAGGCTATTTCAATGGTTTACTGCTTTCATTCTCAGACAGTAATTGTTCAAACGAGACAAAAGCAATAAATGTTACGGTAATATAAATTAGAAATAACAATAAAATTTGTATGAATCAATATTATTATTGTTTTCATATTTTATATTAACATAAAGCTTAATATTCATTGTTTTTTCTCTTTAAAAAAATTGTTATATTCTCTGAGAATGAAAGCAGTAAACTACCAAAAAAGCTTGGAAAATAAACAAAACTTAAAAGTTATTGCAAAAACTGGACTGCATAATGCATAAATCAATTTCTCTTCAATTTTAAAATATGTTCCATGTTTTTTATTACTTACTTCTTATATATTCATAAAATGTTTTTAACTCACTTTCTTTAAGTGAGCGTGGAAATTACAATATATATAAAGCTGATTTCCGAAAATTTAGAAGGAAACTAAATTCAAGAAATGACTGTGTTACAATACCTTAATATTATACGGGAATTTGATCAGCAAAAACAAGCATGATATGATGAATAAAATTCTGAAATCAAAACACATACATATTAATAATTAATGTTGTTAATAATATATTACAAAACTCTCGTTGGACTTAAAAAAGAAAGCAGTTTAATTCTGCAGTTAATTATATTAAAATAATAACGACTTTTCTGTAATTAAAAGAGTCATGAAGGAATAACAAATTCTTAGTCCAATAGGATTACCTCCATGGTTATCTATAACAAATCAATTGCTGGAATGCTAATACTATTATAAAATGAGCTAAATAAGAGGGATCAACATCTGTTTAAAATATTTAATATTGTTTCAGAATTGAATAACAAATTATTTTTGTAAAAGTTTTTTTTTTGTAAAAGTATTTTTGTTAAGTAGTTTACAGTTGTAAGAAACCACAGAGATATGTGTTTGTATTACCCGTCAAAAAATCGAAAAAGGAAATCAATTTAGTAAAGAGCTTCTTCTTCACATCTTGTATAGGCAGTAAACTCGTAACTACCAAAACCAAAATACAGAGTTTTCTTCCAGAAACATAATTTTGGTAAAACTACAACTTGAACAACCGCCTTCACACATAAATTAAAAACAGATTTTTTTAAGGGGTGAGGATTTTGTCATATCTTATTCTTCAATCGGGTTAGGTTATGCTCTCACATTATTTCCAATCATCTTTTCATAAAAAAAAAACATCATTTCCCTGTCACATAATAATAGTATGTAACATCAATATGCTGGGTTATGTTTCCGTATTCAATTTCCATATCCTAATACTATTTTTATTATGAAAATTAGAAATTCTTTTAATATCTGAATATAAAGAATTGAAATTATATCTACACTTTGAAAAGATTTACAAGATTTCTTTATTCTTACAAATAACTTAAAGGAAATTAAATCCTTAAAAAAAAGAACCACCCAAGATAACTGGGATTTATCCGCCCTGGCAGTGCTTCTTTTTTTGAATTCTGAACAGGTTCAGATTTTTTTTTCCAACAGTCAAAGTGTAGTTCATCATTTCTGTAAAGAATTGATATCCAGTTTTTAAGTTCTGTTATATACCAGCGTGAAGGCAACTCTTTATCTCTACATAAATGTTATCACTAGAATTTTGACGTTGGAGGAAAATCGAAAGCAATCAGAATTAAAGAAAAATGAAGCAAGCCTAAGAAATAAAATCCCATAAATTTACCCAGTATTGAGGGCTCAACTGCATATTTAACTATTTCAATATCATACCAGAAACATTTCTGCAAATGTCTATTTATAACTATCATCTCTTCACAATATTTAGTCATCTGAAAGAATTTAAAAATTTTGCCGGATAAAATTATCACTATATAAGTTTCACTAAATGTAATTTCATATTTATGAATTGGGAATTTAAACTTATTTATGGGCAAAAAGAATCATTAAAAAAAACACTTTAAAAAAACACACACCTGCATCCTGCAATATTCCCCAAACACAAGAAATTATCTCCCCATTACTATAGATCTGAGTTTTGGCTTTTAATTTAATTATAAAATGACTAAAATTGGAGGAAAAGGCTCTAAGATAATTAACATTTGTAAAGAGGTATTATGATCTCTACCACATCTAAACATATAGAAATCATTTTCAATTTTGTTGTGATTTTATTTTAATGTTTGAGATTATTGCAATTGCTTACTTCATTTATACGAAATGGGGGTTATTACCTCTAAATATTATCCATTCTAGAAATATAAGCCCCAATAACAATCCAGAAGATACACTGATCTTTTGCACTGAAAGTTCAGTATTCAAACTTATTTTGTAGAGCTTCTTTTTTCTCATTGATCTCTCTGTCCTGGACGACATCATCTCTTTTGCTGCAGACCAACTTGTTTCTTGTAAACGCTTCAGCTTTCCTGTTTCTTGTTTTTTCACATATTGTTAAGAGTAACTGGCAATGGTAGCCTAGTTCTTTTGCGTAGTATGTGGCCAAATCTAGCCTACTCTGCTCTGTTACTTCTATGGTGGGCATCACTTCGTCATAGATCTTATTGTCATTCTTTAAAAATCATTTTACCGGAAAAGTGTTTAAAAAATAAAAGATTGAAGATTTTGATTGTTTCACTGAATCCACCACATCCATCCAGATTCCTTCATTTCCAGAGATTTCAAAATTATTATTCCTATTATGTAGAAACTTCTGTAAGAATAGTTATTAAATTTTACCTGAATTAAACTATTAATTAATTATTATTTAGTATTGTTTTTTACAGGTAATGCGGGAGTGGTTGCTAACAGGAGTGCTTTATAATCAAAATAAATGATTATATTAACTAGTGCGTTTAAAAAAAAAGTTCATCCATGGATATTCCAAATTCCGCCCAGAACTAGTAATGCGTTCTTCTATTTTGCGATTATAACACATATTTAACTGTGTCCAGTGTCCTGTGTAATGAAGGGAAAGAAGAGAAGGCATCGAAGGATATGCAACTGCAAGAGATTGTTACATATTCCAACCTACAGCAATAAAGGTAGGCTGGGGAATTATAGTGGTCCATGTTTATGTTGACTTTATGTGGCACTCTGGATTCTCTGTAATAATATTACTATAAAAATATTAGGATATAATGAGCTCGGTTTAAATAAATACAGAATGATTATAATTCCCTCAAATTATATCATGTCGCATGCATTTTTGCTGCATAAATTCTATAATATTTCTTAGGTTTTTTTAAAGATTGAGTATTAATAATGAAAATGCGATATATTTCTTGTAATACTGTGTTTAGCAAAAGTCATCACTCTGGAAAATTCTTAGACATTTTTGAGTTTAAATTTCCATTCAAAATTGTTTCTATAATAAAATAAATCATCAAATATATAAATAATTTATGTCAACAATGATATTTTGCATGATACTGTTATGCAGTTAATAATTGGAATTATAATTATTTAATAAAACATTTATATGGCCACTATTAATATCCTTCTTCGGAACTTCCAATCCAGGTAAAGCAGAGCGAATTCTTGACATGTTTATTATTGCAGGTTGTACATACATATACGAATTTCCTTATCAAAAAAATCTTGTGTGAAAACCCATACGACTTTTTCTTACTTCTTTATTACAATGATATATATAAAGACAAATATACGTATTTGTCCTAACATAAATATAGGGTGATATTATCCACCTACTTTAATCTTAGAAGGTGATGATTTTATTGGCCCATAAAGTAACTTATCTAAAATAATTTTTTTTTTTTAATGTTTCAAATAAAAGTATTATGTTTTTATCTGTGAAGTTAGCATACCAAGTTTCACGAAAATAGTTTTCGAGGAAATGCCAAAAAAACTCAAAAACCTAAATCTGTAAAATCGCACTTTCGGTTAACCGATTTCTTCAAATTAGGAATTCAATCAGTGGTTCTATTGTGTGTTAATACTATGTAGGTGGTGAAACCGTATATTAATCTGAAGTTGTAGTTTAGAGATAACGCTACTGCTACCCCAGAATCCCCCCAAAAAATCAAATTTACTGGGAAAATGTTCCAAATAAAAGTGATAGGTATTTATGTATGTAGGCAGTATACGAAGGTTTATGAAAATCATCGAGCTATTTTCGAGAAAATCATGAAAAACTGAAGAAAAAATGAGTAAAGTTTGAACTTTTGGTTGGTGGATTTTGCCTGAAACCTTCGTGTCTAGACAAGAAAATGGTAGAATACCATGTTAGTTCTTCCTGCGACTTTTCGTTTTTGAGATATTCTGTTAAAACACCCACACTCAACTACACATAGAGAATATTCGCTAAAAACATCATATTATCATATTCAGGGAACTCTAAATATGTTTTCCGGTAAAACTCAATTTCAAAAATTTGACACGATTGCAATACTTCCTTCTACTAGAAATAAGTGAAAGTAAACATTCTTCGGCAATAAAGAAGAAATGAGAATTCAATTTTTTATTTCTTACCAACTTACTTAAAACTCTGTACTTACTATGAAGTAACGCAATCTAGTTTCCACCTACTCCCTAGAACAGTTGCCACCCACTTGTAGGCTCTCTTAAACATGATATGGAGCATTGCGCCTTTGGAGATCTTTTTGCCTTTTCATCTTTTATGATATACATCTGATATACATCAGAAACTGGTGATTCTAAAAAGTATATCAGGTTCCTGAATTCCGGCGATTTTTTTTGTTGAGATATTTTATTCACAAACAAAACTATTCGCTGTTTTTTGACCTGAGAACGTGTAGATATTTAGTAAAAACTAAATTTCATATATTGGACATAAATTTCAAAAAGGCTCAATAGAATTAACACCCATACTATTTTTCCTTCTGACTGCTTTTGTCAGCTTCGGATGCATAGATTTTTCTTCAGAACAGATATATTTATTCTCCCGTTAATTATCCTTAACTTTATATTAAAAGTGAAATCACAGAATTTGTTGAAGTGGCTAATAAGCTTCTGTCGGTTCTAATAAGCTTCCCAAGAAGTCTCTGAAATTAATTTTATCAGAAAATTTTAAGTAAAACTAATAGGATTAGTAAAGAGCTTTATTAGAGCCTAATATCCAATTACAGAATTAGATATCGAGGAGGGAGCGAACCACATACCTCAATATATTTAAACTAAAAGCATTATATTTTTGGAATTAGTTAAAGTTAGTATCACTAATTTAAAAAAAAAAAATGAAAGAGAGAAACTTTTTGGCTTTTACAAACTGTTTTAGATTCAAAACATATATTTCCGGTGAAAAACTTAGTTTCGAAAAATTGACATGATCAAATTCACAATACTTCTTCCTCTTATTAGGAGTAAGGGAAAATAAAATGTATAATAATATAATAAAATTAAAAATTATTAACAGGGAAGGGATTAGTTCAGTTGTAGCGATTGAACTAGCAACCCGGAGGTACCGGGTTGAATCCAGCAGTGCTGCCCTTACATTTTACTCTTCATAGGAGCCTGTAGAGCCCACTGACGGAGAAATCACTATCAAGAGGCCGGCAGTGCACTGAAAAGCCTCCGGGCACCAATGATCACAGATGTTGCACGCGCCTCACAATAAAAATAAAAAATCTGGTATAAAACACTCACACGACTTTCTCTTTTAATTTAGCAAACACACTTTTAAACAACCCGAGCGAAATAAATTTTTCTTCCAGTTAATTTAAACTTTTCTTTTTTCTAGAGTTCAGAATTTTTCTTTTTTTGTTATAAATCTATGCACTTTTTCATAACTACTATACCGTAAAATACTATATTTTCTCCCATAAATTTTTACAGAGCTCCTGAAGAAGGGCACTAATGGTACCCGAAACGTAGAGCAACAAAGAATTCTTTTTCTTTAAAAACTCGTCTAGCTATTGTCGTACAAACATCTCATTGAATATATTAATAATTTCTTACATTCTACCTTGAGCATAATACTGTTATTAACAGATAATTTCATTTTTTTTTTTTTAATGAATAATATACTACTTTTTTTTTCTTTTTATTTCACTGTTTAATACAAAAAGTAATGACAGTGGAGTTGTTCCATACTTATAAAAAATTAAAGATAATTTAACAAACTTGATTAAAGTCATTAAAGCAATTAATTACAAAAGAAAGAAAGAAAGAAAAAAAAAGATTACTTTTCAATAACAAAAAATAGTGTAAATACTACATATAAAGAAAAAAATAATACCTGAAAAATAGCCAATCTTAATTAAAAATGAATTATTGTAAATAAGTTTTCTTAAACCTCAATGAATTTATTGTAAATAAGTATAAGTTCTTAGGCTTATTCTTTAGCAACCATGTTACTGATTTTATAAATGAAACACTGTCTTCAATATTTTCTAATTCTGGCAAAAAGTATGTTCTATGAAAATTCAAAAGTGTACATTTAACAAAAAAATGAAAGCAATCAGCCAGTTCACCATTTCTACAATACTGGCATTCTTCAGTGTGATACAACAGATATGAATTATTATTATTTCTAAATTTTGAAGTATATTTTCCAGATAGCCTAAATTGGGCAATAAAACGTTTCAAATAAAAGTCCAAATCTGAGGTTACATAATTTTGTATGGCACAATCAGCTTCAAAAAAATCTAAGTAGAAGAGGTTATATCTAAATGTAAATAATTTATCAAACTCTAGATTTCTTAAGTAGGCCTGATAATTAGATAACACTAAGGGAATACTTTTTCTAAGCTCTTTAGGTGTTTGTAAATTTAAAATTGCATCCATATTAATTATTTTTAACACTTCAATTGAGTATACCAATTAAATTTAGCACTTCTTAAAGAATTATCCAATTTGTATGCAGAATATAAATCTCTTAATTTGGAATAACAAATTTTCGGGAGTCTATAATTTTCCATCTGCAAGAGTTTCTCCAACAATTTCAGAATCAATTTTAAAATTTTTACTTTTACATGCAACAAGCCGAATTCCAAACGGATTAGGAAGTTAGGAACAGATTTGTTAAGGTGAAATAATTTTTTGAAAAACGATAATTGGATTCTTTCCAATTCATCGGCATAACGGATACTCCAAATCTGAGCAGAATACAAAATAGTGGAATGAACCAAAGAATCATTCAGCTTAATTATAGATTCCCAAGAAGAAGACTTTACTTTCCTTAAAACCTCCAAGACTGTCCCTTGAGCTAAGTTGGCTTTCGTAGATAAATTTTTAAGATGAGTAGAAAATATTCCTGAACAATTAAATGAAATTCCCAAATAATTAAAATTATTTACCAACTCTATTTTGGAACCTTCATAATAAAATGCTCTATTTTTTTTTGGTTCTGCCTTTGTGAAACTTCATAATCTTTGTTTTAAGTATATTTACTTTTAGTTTATTTCTTTTACAATTGTCTGATAGAATGTTTAATTTTTTGCACATATCAGTAAAAGAATCCCCAAACAAAATGATATCATCAGCATATTGCAAAAATAATATGTTACAGGAAGCAGTTATTGGAATACCTGAGACATTATGACTTCTAAAAAAGCATTCCATACCGGAAATATATAAATTGAACAGGAAAGGCGATAATGTCTCACCTTGGAGAACGCCTTCCGTTATATTATTAATTTCTGAGGACAACTTCCCTTCACATTTCACCCTCATTTTAGCATTATCATAGATATTAAATAAAATCCTCAAAATTTTGGAACTAACCCCCATTTCAAACAGTTTTTCCCACAATATTTGATGGTTTACTCTATCAAATGCCCCGCTAAAATCTACAAATAGAGCAAAAAAATGTTTCCGACTCTGTCGCAGCCTCAGTTGAATCATACTATGTAAAATAAACAAGTTATCTAAACATCCGCGACCCTTTCGAAAACCCGACTGATTTTCAGGTATGATATTAGCTGAGGATGCCCAAATTGTAAGTCTATCAAGAAGCATTTGAGTAAAAATTTTTAAAATACAATTAGCTAGAGCAATGCTTCTGTAATTATCCGGATTGAGTCGGTCACCCTTCTTAAAAAGCATGGTAAATAAAACACTAGACCAACCTTTTGGAATAGTTTCAGAATCAAAAACTTTGTTACATAATGAGACAAGGTATAACGACCAGTTTGGGCAAATTTTTAAAGCATTCATAAGTTAAACCATCAATGCCTGGGGTTTTACTATTATGTGTTCTATTAATAGAATTTAAAACTTCAATTTCAGAGAATGGTTATCAAGGTATGGATGCCTTACATCATAAAAAGTACAGTTATTTACAATGCGTGTAGGAAATTTAGAAGTAAAAAACTCTTCCCAGCTGATGATATCAATACAAGAAGACAAGCAATGTTTACTTTTTAAGCTATTTACTACATTCCAAAACTCAACTACATTTCTAACTTTTGAAAATTTAGATAGGATGGAGTTATTATACTCTAATCGTTTACTTTGGATCAAATTTTTATATTTTCTTTTTTCATCTAAAAAAGTTTGTTTAATACAATCTGAGAAATTGGATGCTATACATTTCTTTAAATATAATTCTACTTTTAACTTTTGATCTCTGCAGTCCTTATCATACCACATTTTTTTGTTGTATAATTTTTAATTGGATTGTTCATTTTCTTAACCATGCCTAATGAAGATGAGATCTGGGAAACAACTTCCACGAAGTTTTGATAAAGATATTCCAAAGAATCAGTTTCGAAATTGACAGAAATCTTACTTGAGTACATTAGCTCCATACTAAACTCAGCTGCAAGCGATTTATTAAGTTTCATTATTGGATATTTATTTGGATTAAGCTCAGTAGTTGGAGCAGGTATACTATCGGTAGGGACATAAACAGAAAGTTCCACTGGGAAATGGTCTGATGAAGTAATCAAATTGGCAATATTTAAGTCTTCAATAATATCTAAATGATAAATGTCACACCAGATCAGGTATAGTGCTACAACCACTATTAGTTACATATGTAAAATTGCCAACTATATCACTCCTAGCACGACCATTTAGAAGTAAAAAACCTAATTCTTCCAATAGCTGTACTAATTCTTGGCCCCTTTTATTACAATGTAAGTCAAGATTGTTTCTGCTAAAGAAGATATCAGAATCTTGTACCAGAATGGGATCGCATTGGTTGAGATCGGCCAACCTGCTATTAAAATCTCCCCCTATGATGAATGGTAGCTGATTAAATTTATTTTTCAACCTATGGATACAAGTAGAAAATAATTCAAGATTCTCATCATTCATCGATGGCTTAAAATACACTACACAGATGATAAAGGACAACATGGCTCACTTTAACAATAATCCAAGAATGTGTTATATCTAGCAAACAGGAATAAAAAAAATAATTATTTATGAACAGAATCAGACCGCCACTCGCTCTACCGCGGGTGTGAGTTTTAATTGCAGGTGAAAAAAAATAAGTAAATTTTGAGAATTTCACTGACTTCAAACAATAATCATTTACCAAAAAGGTTTCACTAAGCCCAATAATATTGTAATCAAACACAAACTTAATATCAACCTTATTATTAAACCCGGAAATATTCCAAAATAAGAATTTTAAACTTGAGTAATTCAAACCTTTTATACGATACACATCTTTAGAGGAGTCTGGACAGTAGTTTTCCATTTCACAAATACATTGAGATTGATTAGGGTTTCTACTAAAAGATAACTGCTATAAAAGAGGATCTTCCTCAGTCTTCCTGTTCTTTGAACCTTCTCTATTCAGCCATTTCAAAATTAGTTCTTTAGTAGTTTTCACTTTCACTTTCCTAGCAGCTCGGGAGTCCTGATTTTTACCCTGCCAGCGCGGTCACCTTTAGTTCCGAGGTCTCTCTCTTTCTTTATCTGATACTAATTCTGAAGCGGTAGTTCCAGATGACATAAGCTCATCTTGATCCAACGAAACCAATCATCCAGTGTATAAAGTGTATTAAATATCAGTTTATCATCCCTCAGAACTGCTTTAAATTGCATACTTCATGCCTTGAACAAGTATGGAAGCAATTGCCTTCTTACCTGTCTCACTTCAATTGGGTAATCATTGGATAAAGAGACTTTTGTTCCCTTAAGACTTTTTGCCAATCTAATAATTTCCATTTTTTTCGAAATGATAAGAATCTAATGAGAATAGGGCCATTCTGACCTAATCTTCTAATTTGGTCTATTTCATTCAAATTTATTTGTGCATTAAGGGTATTTTGAAATAATGTCATAACTTTGTTTTCTAATTCATCAATATTTATATCATCGGACTGTAACAAATTGTAAATAATTAAATTCTTTCTTCTGTAATTCTTTTGAAAATGTTCGATAATTTTTTTATTTTTTATCACTTTCTTTTTCAAAAATTTTAAACTGAGACTCCATATTTCCAACCTTATCCAAAACTGTTGTTAAGTGCAGATGAAAACTACTGATTTTTTTTATCTAAATTTTTAATTTGGTTATCCATATTGGCCTCTAATTGATTAAATCTTTCCATAATTTCTTTGAACTCTTCGCCCATTTTATTAAATTAGAATTACAATTTCTAGAAAATATGGTTGTGTTACCAACTAAATAAAAGAAGTAATACAGTTGGATTAATATTATTTGATCTTAAAATAACAAACCTTATTAATGGTAAGTTATTAGTGGTTCAATCCAATATCCAGATAAGAATAATAAAATATTCTCTCATGACCTTGAGTTACATCCCTTCCAAGTCCACACTGATATACGCACTACCACATGGGCACTTAGACAAACTGTTTACATAAACTATGATCCGGCACCAAAAAAAACTAAGTAATTGTGCCAAGTAACTTAGTTTTTTTTTCTCATTAATTCCTTAATTTTATTAAATCGTGGCACAATAAAAAATTCACTAGTCAATTAAGAAAATTTTTCTGCACAATCCTGTATAAAATTAAAACGATCTGAAAACTTTTAAACCATAGAAAATACTACTTTTCTGCGGACAAAACTAGCACATGTTTACACCTTGAATGCTTAACAACAACTCATAATATACTTTCTCTCGTATTATGTGGGAGCAAAGTAAGTCTAAAACTAACAAATAAATCCGTGTAATAAAATGGTAAGTAATTTTGAGGCCGTGAAAATGTAAGTTGCCATTGTGATAATGTGAAAATTTAGTGCATTGTTTTCTAGAGGCGATTTAATTAAATTATCAGTTAGCTCAAATTTGATATAATGTTTAATTGTCACAAGTAGCTTCATTTGAATGTATTTTATTTGTCGTTTTCTTTCCCCCCCAAAAAACCTACGATTTATTTCAAAATTTGGAAACATATAAGCTGTATTTCTTGGGGACTAGTATATATCGGTCCGGCTTAATTTCTGACAAATCAAAATGTCGTGGTACTAAAAATATGCATGCTTTCTGATAGTTTTAGAATGTACTACTCAAACTCCTTCTTACAATGGATAGAAAGATATCATGGAAATGGTGTTCATATCAAAGGGATTATCAGTTTAATAGGAATAATCTATAATAAGTTTAAATAGAACAAAAATTAATGCAATTTTTCTAACTAGTTTAAAATATAATAATAAGGATTAATCTTAGCAAACATTGGGGAAAATTTTATTTCAGATAATTGCGTCCACGTTTTTTTTACATTTTTCGTTTCGCAGCGCACTTTTGACAATTCTAAAAATTGAATATTAAAATTAAATTTATTATTAAGTTTATAATAATAAGTAAATAAATAAATTATAAGTAATAAATTATAAATAATAAATTTATAAATTAAATGATTTAAAAATTAAATTAATATTAAAAATAATTGGTGCTCATTTTTTTTATTGTATTAAATTTGATTTTTGAATAGGCGGTAGAGTTCCTAAAAATGGCATATTATCTTAGATAATTTCCGTCAGAATATGATTTCTTGGTTTTGCTTTTTGACGGGCTTTTGAATTCCCTCCATCTTCAGAGACTGATTCATCAAGTTTAAATGAAAACTTTCCACTGTTAAAGTTTTACTTTTAAGAAGTTGAAAGCGAAACATTAAAAATGGGAGTCAATATCTCTTCATAAAACTTGATGGTCTTTTTTTTTAGCAACGGCAAGTATTGTGTCCAATCCACTGGATGTGTGGACATCCAGATTGATAACTTTCTCATATTCATCTTATGAAATCCCCATTAAGACCTTCATCCCTTGCTAAAGGGATAAAGACATTTCATAGGGGGTACTGGGGTGGCCTAACAGGAGTGTCATATTTCCAGTGCTAAAGAAGCTTCTCTTTGATCCTGACATGATTCCATTTAGAAAACAAAAAAGAAATTATTTTTTTTTATAGTATTTCTTTTATTTGAACAATATTTCTCCACAGAAAAATAAGTATGTTTATACTTTCACATATTTAAATTTGCAATAAATAAAATATACATAAAATAGTATATTATAATAAAATATAATATAATCCTTAGATTATAATGTTTATTTACAAAATATTAGAGGAGTATTTATAAAGTGATTTGATTTTTTTTTTAAATTTTATTTAGCATGGTAACATATATTTCTATTTACAATTTTTTTTATATATCCTTTATAATTGCTTAACAAAAAAAACATATATTAAAAACAATGACTAGTAAAAAATAAATTTTTATATTCTTCCATTATTATTCACACACATAAAACATATACACACATACAACAAGATGTAATTTCTATTATACATAATTTACACAATATTTACAAGAAGAAATATGTTTGTATATATAAACATGTGTATTTAGAAAAAAATTTACAATAATCTATTCGTTATAACAATTTTATTATTTTTATTTTATTTTATTCCATCAATTTTGGAAAAACTTAAGATATTGAGTCCACAAAACAAAAATTTTTAATTTTATTTCAATAAAACTGTATTTCCACTAATTGTGAGTCCCATAAAATAATTGATTTATTATTAATTTCCTTTTTTTTTGGATAATAAAGATGTGATCAATCAATATCGCATTCTGTTATTAATAAATTTATATTCGTAAACATATTCTATACAATCTGTATCGTGCAGATTTGGTAGGTGTGCATTTACGACTGTTTCTTTGGCATTGCTAATTGCGTAATACTGAATGCGTGGATAGGTCTGCAGTACTAGGTAACTTTAAAAGATATTTTTTCAATGATTTCTACTTTTTTTTTTATAGTCATCCATCTGCAAACTGTTCTAACAGTTCAAAACTTTGACGTGAACATACACATCATTATCAGAATATCCTTGATCTTGGGGGAACGTCCGAAACCTTGATCTTAATCATGAAATGAAGCTGATTTCCATGGAAAGAAATTAATATTTTACATTTTTAAATAGTCAGTTTACATTTGATTAAAATGTAAAGAAATATAAATTATAAAATATAAATTTTTGTGTTATTTGATTATGTAAGTAACATGAACCTGAATCTTATAGGCGAAATTTTAAGGCAAGCGAAGATGAGACACAATAAAATTTTCAATTCTCAGTCCAGCCCTTGGATTTATTATACATACAAGGATCTACTAGATCTAATCTGGCCACAGTCAAAATAACAGAACTGATTAAGAGATATCAATGTTAATTAAACAGAATTCCCTGAAAGCTTCAGAATGCAGAATTAGTTAAAAAAAAAAAAAATTATAAGAAAATGGTCTTCAAATGGTCAAGCAAATTGTGAGGGTCGTTTCAATCTTCAATTTTTTTTTTACAAGTGCTTATATACATATATTTTGGAAGAACTCCTCTAAAGGTGCTTTTGATGGAAAATCAACAATCTATAAAAAAATTAATTTTCAATTTTTTCATCTCCTTTTTAGATTTGAATATTATGAAATAACTATAAATGTATTGGTATATTTGGAGTGCAATTTATAGTCTCTGAAAAACAGCAATAATTCTTGTAAACAATGTCAGATATTTCTTATTATTTTTTTCTTGATTTGCTAAAAAAAAAAAATTTTTTTTTTTATAATTAATTAAAATTATTTTTTAACAGAAAAATCGGCAAAAAAAAACATTACATTCGTGGGTGCATGTATAGTTCAGGGTGTAAGGAAGTGCATCTTGACTTTTTTTAAAGTACTTTCAAAAAATAGTTTAAGAATAAAAAATTAAAGGTTAACTAGAAATTCACTTGACCATTTTACCTCACTTTAAGTACGTTCTTTTTTTTTTCTTTTAACGCAAGACGAAAGTGCTCAATGAATCTATCATTCTGTTCTTTGTGGATTTACGATATTGCTCATCTCCCGAGTTATATTTTATTGTAGCCCTTAAATCTAGAATTTTTGCTTTTAGTGGTGGTTTAAGATAAATATGAGGCCTGTAGACCCCCACAAAAAGTAGAAATGTTAAAAGAACCTATATACAAAACACAAACCATGTTTGGTTTTGTTGCTACATTGATTACGCAAAGAAAAGCTGCTTAATCTGCTTGAATTGGGAATAGTATTCTGTTAATTAATTATCAATCTAGTTACTTCGAATAAATCTGAACATCTTGAATATCATACATAATCCGGAATTATATTATGTTCCCGGTACTGGTTAGTTAGTTTGAACTGTACACAGAATAATGAAAATAAAAGGTGGAATCATAAAATTGTTTTGTCAATACATAATTTCTTATAGATTTTTCGATTTAAAAGCACATCAGTGTTAAGATTATAAAATGAGAAGCATGCAAGCGAACAAACAATAAATATTGATGCTGTAAATACTTGAACTAGTGACTAAACAATTTTTTTAGGCACTAATGAACTCTAGCAAAGGAGAATTATAATGTTCGCAGTAAATATAATTACTTAAAGAGAACCTTGTGTTGTGGCTATATCATTCCTGCAGTGCTTTAATCCTAAGAATAATCGCCTAATATTAATGAATTCTATAATATACGTTATCTGGCAACTCACCGACGTTTTGTAATAAATGAAAAAAAGAACAAAATTTGGTGCGGGGTCCCAGTATACATTTGCTATTAGGTAAATCAGGCCCTGCTTGTTTAAGAAGAGCACTATGTAACAGTATGTTTCTTAATCACCACCACCTAAGAAATTTGACAATTCACTAGACAATATAGAGTTCAATAAAGTATTATTTTGAATAGTATCGGCGTAACTATAAACAATCTCGACAGACAAAATAACCCTAATTACGTTATGGTAAAATGTTATCTTTTTGAATTTAATGCTCATGTATAAACATACAATTTTTATGCATATTGTCACAATGGAAGAATGATGAATCTATCAATATTTACTGGTTTCAAACAAAGTTTTACATAATTTATATGCATTCTCATTGATTATACATGAGCATTGTTTCATTTTTCATTCAGAAATTTCCAATAAATATTACCACTGTATTATTATTGACGATAGACTAAAATTGCTCCATATATTAGATTTTTAATGAAAACACAAAATATTCCCGCTTAATTTTCATATTATAATATTATAACAGCTTGCCTAGCAGAGAAAAATTTTACTCCTCACATTACTAACAAAAAAAAAATTGTTAATTTTTGTTTGTCTTGTGGACTAAAAATTGCTTTCTAAAAAATTATTTAGATAATTTAAAAAAAAAAAAATACAATTAAACAGTTCAAATAATTAACAGTTATAAAATTTTATACTTTTATACGTTTACAGTATATTTTTACAATACAAATAGCTAAAGTTCTACATTGCATTGAAGTCGATAATTGTTTTTCCCCTCTTGAATTAATGTTCAATAAAGAACAATTAACAAAAAAATTATATTCTACATTATTCACAACATTTGATATATGTATATATTTTGTTATAAAGATTTATCAAAAAAATATATATATTTCTGTTAAATTAAAAACAATATAATTCACATAACATAAAAGTCAATTAATAAAGGTGAATTTATATATATATAAAAGGTCTATTTTTTTATATAGGAATTTTATTTGGTTTTCTTAAATAATGAAAAAACCCTGATCACCCGATTTAAATATTTATTTTTATAAATAGAATCTGTTATTTACCACACATTTTTTTAAAAATATAATTGTTGCATAATTTTATTCAACAATCAAATTATAAATTTAATTATATAAACAAGCTATGCATCAAGAAAAGAAGCATCCTAATTTACACTTTTATAACAGTGTCTTTTTTTTTTAACCGTTTTGTTAAAAAGTATTAAATTTATTATTTCACTGGTTTGGTAGACTGGTTCTGAGCGTGGAACTTGTCTACCATTGGGGATTTCACAGTTTAAGACCAGCTATAAAACCATTAAATCTGTATTTGTTGGAATATATTAATGGAAAAGTAAGTGCTTCGTTCACCCCCCCCCACCCGCGCTTAAGGGATCTACTTAAGGGAAAGCAGGATCTCATTAAGTCCGCTTAAAAAAAAAAAACTTAATTTCTTATTGCTGTTAATTCAAATTTTCTTTATACTTCAGATTTTTCTCATTTGTCCTAACTTTAAATACACAGTAATGGACGACAAGTACCTACCCCCTGGCAAGTAGAACAAGTGTGATTTCATCAGGTATTTTATCCAGGTATTTATCAGGTCATAGCATGCATATTGATTTTGTTCCTTGACGGTTTCGGATTTTCATTTCATTGTCAGAGCAAATTCACCTAGTTTGTGTAGAGAGTTCACTTCAACGTGCAAACATTATGTTGAAGTGAACAGAGAGTTCGTGTAGAGAACACGAACTTGGTGAATTTGCTTTGACAATGAAATGAAAATCCGAAACCCGTCAGGAACAAAATCAATATGCAGGCTATGACGGATAAAATATCTGATGTTATCCAGCATGCCGGACCCACCCACATTTTCAAGTGTGATTTCATTATAGTCCAACAGATAGCGCCAATATTGAACAAATCAAATAACATTATTATTTGTAATTTAATGCAACAAATTTCGCAAAAACATTAAAATATTTTCTTTTTTTCGGAAAAATGTTACAAATACAAAGTGATGGGTGTTATATCTGTACAGTTAGCATTCCATGTTCAAAGCAAATCGATATAATAATTGTTTTTGAGAATATTCTTCCAAAAAAATTCAAAACACCTATTCTGTAAAGTCGCCATCGCGGTTAACCATTTTTCTTCAAATTTGGAATTTTATCAATGCTTCAAATATATTATTAATATTGTGTAGGTTTTAGAACTCATATATATTTATACTAAAGTGATACTTTACAGGAAAAGTTTAACGCTACTGTTCCCCCAGGATCCCCAAAAAATCATTTTCCCAATAAAATGTTACATATTAAAGTGATAGGTATTTAAATAGTATATAGATAGTGATGGGAAGGTTAAAAAAAAAAAATCGATGGAGCCGTATTCGAGAAAATCGCGAAAAACTGAAAAAAAAAAAACTATTCAGCAAAGTCGCTTTACCGGTTGATGACTGAGCTCCTTTGTTACGGATGCGGTGTTCCTAAACACAATACCAAGTTTGAACTTTCAGCGATTATTCGGTTTTGAAATATTTTATTCACACAACACACACACAGACCATTCGCTAAAAACATTTTTTTTTTCAGACTCAGGGGACCATAAAATATGTATTTCCGGTGAAAACGTATTTCGCATATTTGACACAATCACAATACTTCCTCTTACTAGGAGTAAAAGAATGTAAAAATAGAATTTATTATTACTTTCTCTTACTTCTATAAGAGGAATTACTGTGATTGTTTCCAATTTTGGAAATTGATTTTTCACCGGAAAGATTCGTCTGAGATTCCTCGACAATGGAAAAAATGGTTTTTAAAGCTCAAAAAGGAAAAAAAAATCGCAGGAAGTTCAAATTTGACATTCCATTTGGATATTGCCATGGGATCCGGGCAGCAGGTTACCTGGCAAAATTCCTCAACTGGATTTACCACTTTAATGAATGGATTTTCCAGTTTTTGGCGATTTTCTCGTTTCAACGATTGTTTATAAACTTCGAATGCTTTTATTTAGATATATCATTTTTATTTGAAACATTTTTTTTTGTTGGAAAAATTCATGTTAGAAGGTTTGGGGGAGAGGTGACATTAGGTGGCTTCCTTCTAAAGTATTACTTCAGGATATCATACGAGTCTTCCACCCGACTGAGCTCCTTCAGATAATAATGTTAATCAGAATTAAATGTGCAGAGTTTGAAGAAAATAACGAAAGGAATTGCGAATTTTCTTGATTTTTTTTTTTTAGATTTCCGAGTTTCTCGATTACGATATCAGCTGATTTCTTTAAATTTGATATAAGTGCTCATTTAGATCTTTCTTACTGTTTCGAAACTTTATTCCAAGAAAGTTATTTTAGAGGGGTCTAAGAAAACTGGTGGGCATCACGCTACCCTCTATACTGCCTTGCACTATAATGTGGGTTGCCCCAACTGTTTAATATAAACAGACAATTATAAACTAAAGTAACTCGAGCATGTTCTCGTTTCTTTGGTGCAATATACTTTTCCTAAAAAAGATCTGCTATCGCCGATTACTAAAAAAAAAAAAAACAAAAAAAAAACACTGCTACAAAAATAACAATCATTCAAACAATTTATGCTTTTATTGTTTTTTTTTTAAATAAATACAAATTTGCCGAATTTGAGAAAGATTTACCCCTTTAGTTTTGTCGGTGTTTGGTCCATTGTAGAGAATGTCTCATGATTAATATTGGGGCATCATGTAAATTGTGTTTTTTTTTTAATTTTTCTGGGAGTTAGAGTTCAGGAAACAGCCAAAAGTGACTTCATATCACACAGTATTCTCTAGTAAAGCAGAACCGTTCATTATTTTCTTAGAATTTTTTAAAATTCCAATTATTGAAAGAAATTTATGAAGGGAAAAATATTTTCAATACTTTTTTTCACTATTTGATTAAATTTGCGAATAGTGCTTTATCTCTTTAACATACAAATTTAACCAAGTGGAAACCAAATATGCGGTACGTGGCAATTACCTCCGCATTACATGGGCAGCCCTAAAAGAAGGCCTGAGGGATGTTCTATTTTTAGACAGGAGAGATCCGCTTGTTTTTTTTTGTTTGGCTGAAGTTATGCAATTTTTGTCGTATTTGGATGATCGGGCTCTGGCGTCAAACTTTAAAGGGTTTGTATCTGTTCGATCAGTCTCGATAAATCAAGTGGCGCTGAAGGCAAGCCGAATATGTGCCCTCCATATTTGGTACTAGATTTTCCAAAATGTGGACTATCTTTCTCCAAGAATATACTTCCAGTCTAAGTACCAGGTCACAGGTAATCACTGGTAATGGAGATGTAAATAGATTGGCTAAAGCACCTTTAATCTCTCACAGGTTCCAAAGCTGATAAGACATTTATATGTCTAGCTGCCAGGCAAGGTAACTTCGCAGCATTGGTTAATGTGTGAGGTTTGATGCAAAAGTTTCTGAGCTCTCGGCAGCTCAGAATGCCGATCACGAGTCCATGTAAAGCTTGGCTGCCTTTAAAGAGCTTTCCTTTGACATATGGTATAAGGAGAAACAGTTTTATCGTATGACAGATTACTCGGATTTGATCAGGACTTTTGCTGATCGTGACTAGGTGGATCTAGACTCGGCTAGCTGTTTTTCTTTGGAGTAGCTATGTGGATCCAGAGAGGCTCCGGATAGCTCAGGACCCTCCACAAAAAAAAAAGAGGAATAAACCAAGTTTCCAACTAAGAAATCGTTAAGCTTGAAGTTTCATTTTAGATATCCAGTTTCGAATTAAGGAAAGCGAACTATCAAAGAAACCAACTGCATTCGAATATGAGAACTCTTTTTAAAAGAAATAAGAGTTTCATTATTTGGTCAAATAATTTGAAAATTTTCAAAGTCAATATTTATCAAAACAGGAACAATATTGGGGGAAAATTGAAAGTCAATAGGACTCTAAATGAGGAATAGAAGGCGTCTCGTACTTTGATTGAAAGAAGTTTAACCAATTTCTTAGAAAAAAAATAAATAAATGCATGACATAATAAATTATAAAAAGTAATAAACCATGTTTAAAGTGCATTTTTTTTGTTTGTTTCTAAATAAGGAATGATTGGGGCTCTTATAAATTGACCTGTAGAACCATTAGATAATCGAGTATTGTTTGTACTACCTCCCACTATAGTCATCGTTGTATTCTCGCTGGCCAGTGATTCACTTTTGTTGTACGGCATTACATCATGTTTGGAACATAATCTAGAAAAATAAAAATAAACTAAATAACAATAAATATATATAATTTTACTTAAATCCAAACAAACATTTATTATTTGTTTTTAGTAAACTATAAAAAATAAATAAATAAATAAAAAGTAAAAAATGATTGTTTTGTGTGAATTTAATACCTAGTATTTAAGGATGCTTTCTTGATCTCTGCAGCAAATAAAAATCAGTTTTATAGATCAAGAGATTCAGAAATTCAGAGAGAGAAAAAATAAATATGTATTTTAAATGTATAATATGACAATATTTTTTTAAGTAAATAAATATACAAACAAAAAAAGTTGAAAGTGTAATTTGTAATGATTAAAATTTATTTGGTGACGTAAAAAGAAATTGCCTATTAAAGTTACATAAAATAGACCAAATAAAAGGCATGTTTGAAGCTGTACAGAGATTTTTCACGTACAAACAGATCTGGTTGGGAATTTCTATTGGCTTTTAGCCAAAAACACACCACTAAATAAGCTACGAATGAAATTTGCACAGAAAACTTGCTCTCTCTGTCCGGAACAATTTTTATTAGTAATGGTAAGAGGAATTCTTTTAGGTATTTCAACCAAGATTTCTCTCTTTCTTTTATGTTTATATTTTATATTTGTAAGTTATGATTTATCTAAGTAATTCATTTACTTAAACAGTATAGCACTATAAAAATATTGGATAAACTACTACTGGGTGGTAGTACTCTTGAAAGCGTTTATGAGGCAAAGGAACTGGTGTTTCCCAACCTCTTTCTCAGGGGGAAGTCCACAAGGGAACATTTGTAACACAATAGGGGGTGATGTTACAATTATGAGAAATGAAAGAATTCAGTTTTATAAACTTGACGAGGGACAAAGAACATTAAGTAGAAATACAAAAATAGATAAATAAAAATTATTGTTTATATGAATTGAATATCTCATATTTATGTATTTATGGTATTATATTATTATTAATAGAGTCACATTATTAATTTGAATTATTGAACTATGAACATTGACAATTAAAGGGAAACTGGAAACGAAACAAACAAAACTGCGGATACAAATAAAACCGTATTGTAGTTGGGAACTCATTTCTCAGAAAGATGTCAGAAAGATGAATGATTTTTTTTTTTTCATTTAACTCGCGTGTTTGATGGACTTCAGATCATCTTTTATCAATGGGTAACCAAGGATAAAAGAGTTCAAAGATTGAGATCCTAGTGTTTCATTGCTATAATATTTTCAGGTAAACTAAGGAAACTAATTCTTTTCAATAATGAGAGGTGAGCTAAAGAGGTGATTATTATTATTAATCGTCTGTGGGGAGGGACCAAACCCTACGCTATCCAAAGCCAACAACACCAAACCGGGTCTAGAACAAAAATCCAGACCCGGATCTAATCCATCTAAGATTCACCGCAGTCCGAATAAATCGGACAATAACCTTAAGCGAAAATAGCGTAAGCTCTTCAACAGACATCCTATTCCGACCAAAGGTCCTGAACCTAATTTCCTCACAACCCAAGCAATCAGTCATAAGATGGATGGGTGTTTCCTCCTCTGTCTCACAGACTCTACAAAATGGATCCGGCATGAGCCCCATTATGTAGAGATGTCTCCTTAAACCACAATGTCCAGTAAGAGATCCAACCAGATGCCTGAGAGCGCTCCGTGAAAAACACAGCAACGTCTCACTAATGGCCTTGTCCGGACCCCCGATGAGCATTTCAGACTACCGAAAACCAACTGAGCTCATCCATAAGGATGAATGCTGTGAAGCTGTCCATGTCTGGAAGCCTAACAGACATGTGCCAGAAGACACGCCAACAGCAGGCTCAGGACCAATGAAAGGAAGAGAGACGCCTAATTTGGCAAATCTATCCACCTCCTCATTCCCAAAAATTCCCATGTGACCTGGCACCCAGACTAGAAGCACATCCTTCAGAGAAGAAAGCTCTTCCAGTCTCTTAGAACATTCTAAGAGGTTGAAGACACATGAACTCAGCGCCTTCAGCGCAGCTTGGCTGTCCGAGCAGATACAAACACCTTTTGCATTAGTGTTACGTACCCTCTCATCGAAGACACAACAAAGAATAGCATAAACCTCAGTGGAAGACTGTGGTCCATTCACCAAGGGATACTGCCAAATGATCTCCGGTCTCAAAATAGACTGCAGCTCCAGACCTACCTAAAGAAGTGAACTAGAATTTTAAAATAGGAGGTAAGATGCTTTGGAATATCCATTAATGTACTTAGTGCAAAAAAAA